>CM065177.1:27103971-27274980 GCA_033026295.1 Channa striata
AACAAGGTGGCAGCCATCAGCTCCCAGTTCTCTCCACCAGATGACATCCAGCTATTTACGTCGAATGACGCACCACGCTTCACATTCTCAACCCTATCAGAGGACGATGTATCCACTCTCCTGTTCTCGAATCACCCGACCACCTGCTATCTGGATTTGATCCCCTCCACTCTTCTTCAAGCTGCTGCACCTACACTAATACCAGCCATTACAAAGATCATCAACACTTCTCTCACAACACGCGCCTTTCCTACCTCGTTCAAGCAGGCCCAGATTAATCCACTATTGAAGACGCCTTCTCTTTTTCCGTCCTTGTGGAGAGTTACAGACCAGTCTCTCTTCTCCCATTTCTAGCCAAGACCCTGGAGTGAGCAGTCTTCAGTCAACTTTGAATGAACTTTGACTTTCTTTCCCAGAACAACCTCATCACTGTCAACCAGTCTGGCTTCAAGAGTGTTCACTTCACAGAGACGGTAGATCTGATGGTCATGGAATCCCTACAGGCTGCAAAAGCTGCAGGTAATTCTTCTGTCTTGATTCTACTAGACCTATCGGCAGCCTCTGACACTGTAAACCATCAGATCCTCTTAAATGCAGTCTCTAACTTGGGCATCTCTGGACCAGCTCTAGCCTGGTTTTGTTCTTACTTGTGTGGACGAACCTACCAGGTATCCTGGCAGGGACGTGATTCTGAATCTCATAACCTCTCCACTGGTGTACCGCAGGGCTCTGTTCTCGGCCCTTTTATTTTTTCCATCTATACTTCCCTGGGCTCCATCATCCATTCTTATGGTTTTTCGTATCACTGCTATGCAGGAGACACGCAGCTCTTCCTGTCCTTTCTGCCAGACGACTCTACTGTCTCGACACGCATCTCTGCCTGGATGAGAGACATCTTCAGCTCCAAGACTGAGGTTCTAGTCTTCACAGCCAAACTGTTGACACAGCAATACATCAGGATCAACATTGGATCTGCAGTGATTGTCCCCGCTAAGTCAGCCAGAAATCTGAGGGTCATCATTGACGAACAACTGAGCTTCACGGAACACATCGCCTCAGTCTCTAGGTCGTGTAGATTTGCTCTCCACAACATCAGGAAGATCAGCCCTACCTCTCTGAGTACATGACTCAACTCATCGTGCAGGCATTGATCATATCTCATCTTGATTACTGCAACGCACTGTTAATGGGGTTACCGGAATGCACGACCGAAGAGACCCCTGCAGGTGATCCAAAATGCAGCAGCACGCCTGATCTGACTGTAGCTGGGAGGGGCAGCTGTGCCAGGACTGGGTCACCTGTGAGTGTTTTGGGATGTGGGAGGGGCCTATGGCACCAACTGTTGCTCGTTGAGAAGAGTGAGGACAATGCGTGCTGTCACGTCAGTCTCAAATTTTAAAAAAAGTTGCGAGGTCGAGTTAATAGAAGTTTCTGAAAAATATGGCGACAAAGTCGCTACGTTGGCAACACTGATCACCACTGACTTATCAAGTCTGACAAGTGCACAGTTTTAACGATTTGAATTTGATTGGATATTCGCGTAATTTGCTTTGCTGAGTGAACACTCAAATTTTTAAGTTTTCAAATTATGTAGGATTCATTGACTCTTTGGCGAGCTACTTGGAAAGTCAAAATTTGAACAAGTAACCCTTAGCTCCCCACTTATTAGATTACATTTGAGGAGGTTTCTACAGTGTGTATGTATGTAAACTGACTCATGTGTGACTCTTTTCTTCAGGTGCCATCCTGGGTCGCTCAGACACTCAGAAGTGTGTCCACTACAGCTACAGCCCTTCAGCATACTCCTCCTTCTCATCATCGTTATCATCAGTAGGTGAGGGTCGGGGGAACATCAGCAGAGTGGAAACTTGCTCCGGAGAGAAGGACAAGAGGCTGCACTGTTTTGCCACCTGGAAGAATGTGTCAGGGGTGGTTCAGGTGGTGAAACAGGGGTGTTGGCTGGACGATATCAACTGCTATGACAGGTAACCAGTACCCCACGTGACTGCTATCCAGGGTTGGGGAACTTCAATCCTAGTTTCGTGCTGACAGAACTTTAATTCAGTCGAGTATTCAAAAATGCCTTCTCATTCAATACAAAGTTTAAAACTTAGGTAGTATGGAAAGCGCAAGCATTTCACGCGTGTCTGAAAATTAGCGTTTGACAGTGTAAAACACTTTTTACATTTTAGACAGATTTTTAGCTTTTTATTAGTACTTACAGAAAGCAGTGAGTGAAACTAGCACATCTGAAAATACCTAGCTCAACACTGTGCAATTGTACACACAGTGGACATTGCAGGTCAGTAGGCCAGCTGAGAGGAGATGCTCAAAATGATATCAGCACATACAAGCCCATTACAGTAGTTTATTAGAAGGTGTTAGCGTTATTTGATTTGTTTGTTGATCTTTTTGCTCAGTGTCCTTGAGGGTTTTGAAAAGTGCTTATAAATAAAATGTAGTAGTAGTATCATCATCGACTATAAGATACAGATTTAAATCTCTGTATTCAAAGACACTTCCTGGGTCTGCCTGTAAGTCTTTCAGACTTGACACAAACCTTCAAGTTGTCCTTTACAGCACACATGCCCACAACCCTTTTTTGGATGTTAAAAAAACTGAAGACAGAAAGAAACTTTGTCATATCTCAATATATCACGTAGACAGATCACGTACATAATAGGACCTTGTACTAGGGAGCGGGATGGATAAGGTTCACTTATACATTTGTGTTCTCACCTACAGTCCCTCCAGGTAAAGTCAGGAGAATGTCACAATTCCAGGGCATGTGTGAGAGAAGCTTCTGACATTAAATTCCTCACCAGAGAGTCAGGACACAGACAGGACTGAGACACTGTGGTAACTGTGTGTCTGTTGTCATGTCAACAGGAGCCAGTGCGTGGAAAAGAAAGATGCTCCTGAAGTGTTCTTCTGCTGCTGTGAAGGAAGTATGTGCAACGATAAGTTCTTCCACAGTCCAGACAGCAGCAGCAGCAGCAGCCAGCCGCAGATACCCAGTAAGACTCACGTGTTTACCTGTGTGCAGACCCTAATAGAGGGACTTCCTTTCAGAGTGGAATGTTCTCTCGGATTTATTTGACACTGCAGCACAATGCCTGTTCATTTTGTATTGGACCAATACATTTTACAGATAACAAAAAAAAACACATTCCAGGATTAAAAAGACACTCGAATAGAAGCAGATACAATTATATTACTTATAAATTTGTTTAATTACCACAACAGTTACAACAAAACTTTCCAGTTTTATTATACGCTTATCCTTACTTTACAGGAGTCTGCGATCAGAGTCATGTAACGTATGTCAGTGTGACTTTCTAAATTGACTTAAGCTTTATGTCCGTGTGTTTCCCTAGCAACGAACAAACCAGTATCAGCGAAACCTCCAGTACTGACAACTCTGATGTACTCACTCATTCCCATTATGGTCATCACTGCTATAGTCCTTCTCTCCTTCTGGATGTACCGACACCATAAACTGGCATACCCACCTGTATTGGTTCCCACACAGGTGAGAGACAGTTCTTCTGTAATCTCTGTGTACAGCTGTGGCTTTATTTTCAGCTGTTGTCTGTCTTAGTGTGTTGACAACAGGTAACTTAATGAAACCAGTTAGATTCACCACATCATCTAGTCTTAATTGTTATTCTAGTAATTTTTAGAGAGTTTCTGAAAGACAGGACAGGAAAGTAACTGCTAAATGTAAATATAGAGAACACAACTGAAGAAGAACCTTTATTTGTCACTGAGCACATATACATTTGCGCATACATGTTTAAAATAAAATCTATCCTCTGCATTGAACCCATCTGTCTTGGGTGAGCAGTGGGCTGCCACCAGTGGGTGGGTAGGCTGGGGATTTTTTTATGGGTAGGCTGGGATTTGATCCCACACTGTTTGTATGCAATCAAGCTGCTTTACCCAGGGAGCTGCCAAGCCCAATTGTTAAGGGGCTCAGCCACCATCTCGTGAAATCCTGTCTGCCTTTTTTCTTAGTATAGGGGTTCCTTGGTCCTTCCTGAAATCCACTATCATCTCCACTGTCTTGAGAGCATTGAGCTCCAGGTTGTTTTTGCTGCACCATGACACCAAGCAGTCCTTCTCTCTCCTTTAGGCCGACTGAGGAGACAGGCGAGAAATTATGCAGCCTTGGGGCATCCAGTTCTGATAATCAGTGAGTTGGATACACGCTTTCCCAGCCTCACGAACTGCCGTCTGTCTGTCAGGAAGTCCGTGATCCACCTGCACATGGTGTCAGGCACATTTAGCTGGGATAGTTTGTATCTGAGCAGAGCTGGGACGATTGTGTAGAGCTCCATGGGTAATGTAGATGGATGTGCTTGTAGTTGGATGTGAAATAAGATCCTGGGGAGTCCAGATGCTGGAGGATGAAGTGGACGACCATGTTTACAGCATCGCCTTCAGATCTGTTGGTGGACTGCAGGAGGTCCTAATAAAAATTTGGAAGCACGAGGCGTTCAAATTACTTCATGACCACAGAAGTCAGGGCAGTGGGTCTGTAGTCATTGAGTTTTGTGATCCTCAGCTTTTTAGGGGCTGGCACGATGGTCGAGGCCTTAAAGAAAGTTGGCATATGACAGGTCTCCAGTGATGTGTTTAAAATGTCTGTGAACACAGGACAGCTGATTGGCATAGTGCTTAATGATGAAGGAGGACACAGAGTCTGGGCCTGTGGCCTTGTGAGAGTTCGGCCACTTAAATAGCCCATTGACAGCGCCCTCTTTGATGGTGAGAAGTGTGGGGGCAAAGGAGGGGGTGAAGCTGTATGAGTGGACCAGGTGTGATAGTGGGGGGACTGCCACTAATCAATGGCTGGCGGGGGGTCCAATTGTTTGTCAAAGCGGCAGTAGAAGTCAGTCAGTCTGTTGGCCAGGTGCCGGTCGTTCAAAGTTCGGGGCACTAGGCCTGTAGTTGGTGATTCCCAGACAGAGGCAGCGTCGTTGGCTTAGACTTACTGTTCCAGTCTCTCCCCATGCACATATTTACCTCTGCTCACCTCCTTGCTAAATCTGTACTTAGCGTCTCTGTATTTGTCTTTGTCCCAACTTCTGAATGCAGCCGCTTTCTCTGACCTCCGCTGTCTGAGTTGGGCTGTGAACAAGGGTTTGTGATTGTGCGGATGACGCTGTCCTCACAGAAGCTGATGTAGGACATCACAGTGTCCGTGTACTCAGGCTGTTATTGACAGATCTAAAAACATACCTGTTTGTGCAGTCCAAACACTCCTGAAGTTAATCCAAAGCCTTACTGACTCACTTCTTTGATGTCCTCACAGCAGGTTTGCAGAGTCCTAATTTTTGCCTGTATGATGGAATCAGATGCACCATGGTGGTGTAGCAGTAGTCTAGCAAGTTCCCCTCTCGTGTTGGGTACTTGATAAACTGTCTGTATCTGGGTAGTTCGTGGGAGAGATTACCTTTGTTAAAGTCAAAGAACAATAACCAAGGCATCCGGGTTTGTCCATTCCACACACAGTATCTCGTCGGCCAGTGCGTGCTGCGCCTCGCGCACGTAGCTCTGTGGCAGGATGTAAACACTGGCGAGAAGGAATGAGGAGAACTTACTTGGCGAGTAGAAAGGCTTACAGTTAATGATGAAGGCCTCCAGGTCTGGGGAATGGTGCAGAGACACAACTGAAACATCGTTGTTGTTTTGCCTTTGTTTTGCCAGAAAGCGCCGTGTGTCTGTCTGCCCTGTTGAAATCCGGTAGTAGATCACACAGCCACAATTCCGTGAAGCGCAAAACCGAGGATGTAGAAAGGTCTCTGTTTTTGTTCTTGTTCAGGGAGCCCAAACAGAGGGATGAAAGAGCCACATGCAGCTCTGGAGCCGCGGCTTGCCGGCCGCTGTCTTAGAAAGTTGGAACACCAACTCCAAATCACTGTCATTTTCTGACTCCCTTTCTGACTCTGAAAAGTGTTGCAACAGTAGGTCAGTAGAGGAGTAAGCATTATATTACTGGATGCCAATGAACAGATCTTAAACGGAGACACTGGAAACTTTTTGCATTTGCTGTCAAAAACTCAAACTCTGCCCAGTAAACAAAACATTTGCCGGTCATGTTAACTTTCTTTAGTTGCAGAGGGGTAAGTTAAACTGATGGCTCACTGAAAAAATGTGTGACTTAAAATAACTGCTTTTGGTCCACATTGTCCTTTCTGTTGCTGAAATAATTACATATTGTATTAATTGATATTTGATAAACTGACCTAGACTGGTTGTGGTTGGTGGTTTGCTGTGCTTGCAGAGCCTGCCTGTGCATCACATACTCCTTAAAGCCATTTTGTTTGGTTAGTCATGGAAAAGGTGAAGTGTGTTTTCATTTTGTATCAATATGAAAAAAACATGTAAAAGACATATAATATTTGCTGTCTTTCTAAGTCTGCTTCTGTCTTACTGTCTCTGACTTCATAAACTGTCTCCCTGTCTCTCAGCATGCCTTTCATATAATGATTGAGGTAAGAAGATAAAAAGTCTTTAATGCTTTTTCGCTGGCTTTGTGTGATTTTCTGTGGGTTTAATTTAGTCTGTCTTGTCATCCAGCTTAACACTGCTTTACTTTTGAAAAGGCTTGTCATTGTTTCTGTTTGTATTTCTGCTCTGTAATGGCGGCTGACTGTGCACTGATACACGGATGAATGCATGAGCCATATGAGTCTTTTCAAAGGTCTGAGAATGCTGTCCGTACGAGACTGTACTGACTCAAAGCAGCATACATGTCCCATCACAGAGACCTGTTCACCTGGTTTAGTGCTGACATTTTTCTAGGAAATCATATCTTTATTTGAATGTGAGAATAACATACTAAAATAGACGCGACCTGCTGAAAGTAAAAACAATCTGGACCAACACTGCAACCCGATTTCAGAGAAGCAACAGGACAAGAATGGATGACTTCTTCAGTGTGTTTGTATTGAAATAATCAATAGAAGTGGAGGAGGACAGCAGTGACCAGATAATGGTGACACTGAAGCAAGAAACAGTTATGTATTTTGTGTTTTGATTAGTCTGAATTTGTTAGAACATGACTTTTAGGAATGATACCTCAAAACGTGTAAAATGTTTTGAAACTAAAAGTTTTCCTCTTTGCAAATATCAGAAAGTTAACAGGATCAATTCCCAGGTGCTGGACACGTAGTGTAGATTTCTCCACGAGCAGAAAATGCTGAGGAGTCTATGCAGTCCTTCAATTTGTTGTTTTTTGTTGTTTCCTCCAGGACCCTGGTCCTCTGCCCCTGTCCCACATCCTGGGTCAGAAGCCACTGCAGCTGTTGGAGATCAAAGCCAGGGGGCGCTTTGGCTGTGTGTGGAAGGCGCAGCTGCTCAGTGAATATGTGGCTGTCAAAGTCTTCCCCATGCAGGTCTGTCCTATCCAACATTAGCTGTTACACATACACAGAAAGATAGGCGTAAAAACGAAAGGTCAAATGCTTTTTAGAAGACAGCGCATTCTCGAATGGGTGGCCTTTAACTCACTGTTCCAAAAAATACTGGTTCATTTACAATTGCACTGTTTTCAGTACACAACCAGTTGTAGAGCCTAACCCCTCCCCCATACTGTAAAATGCATGTTCAGACTTTAAGCTCTGAGCTTTAATCCCCTCTATGCTGACCTTGTACTTCACCAATCAGCAGCGAGCCCCCTGGCTGAACTGAACACTAACACTGGCTGCAATTTTTTCACAAACTAGACCTGCTCCACACAGTCTTTGTAACACTGTGCTGACTTTGCAGGACCAGAGGAATAAGAAGAACAGCTCCTTTGTTGTACTTAACAGTATGAAGAGGAGTGTGTAACTTCATCATGAAAACAAGTGTACGCTCACAGAAAACCAAGTCTCACAGTCCCAACACACACATTATTTTAGTGCTTAACGTGCTGCAAAGTGAGATGTGCAAGAACAAAGAGTGAATAATAAATCGGGGTTGCCTGGTTTCAAACAAATATCTCTTGTTTAACTATTGCATAAGAAGAAGAAACCTTATTCATCACGGAGCGCATACATACATGGCACAATAAAATTTGTCCTCTGGATTTAACCAATTCCTCTTGGGGAACAGATGTCAGGGATTTGATCCTGCAAAGTTCGTATACCATCCAGCTGCTCTACCCAATGAGCTACCAGGGCCAACACTAAACATTACTGGTCAAATGTTACTGTAATTAATTTCTACAGTGTTGCTCCTGAACCCAGTCTAAAAACTGAATGATCGAAATTTTATTGTTTTAAATTTATTAAAAAACTTTCAGTCTGCTTTAGCAGGACCAAATTGTCCATTTTAAAACTTACCTTTGTCTTTACCGTGTTTTCAGGATAAGCAGTCATGGCAGAACGAGTACGAGATCTACAATTTGAAGGGGATGAGACACGAAAACCTGCTGCAGTTCATTGGAGCAGAGAAGAGAGGAAGTCACGTGGACATGGAGCTGTGGCTCATCACAGCCTACCACGAGAAGGTAATTCTTCCCCGTCGGGGGATTCTCAACAAAGATTTAGATTACATTTAGAATCACAAAAGATCAACAACTTACGTAAAGTAAAATACAGTTGTGGATCTGTCCACAGGTGGTAGAAGTAAAGTAAATGTCAAAAGTTAAAGTACAAAAGTAAATGATCTAAAATGTACTCAAAGTGCAAAAATGCAAGTAATACTATAAAATTCTCTTTGCCAATGCTGTATCTAAACATGGACAAAGTCATTCTGACAAAGAAAGGTTACATGGGGACTTGCTTTTAAACTAAAACTGCATCTGGTAAAGTTTAAAACTGTTTAACCATTGTACACCCTCACCATTAGTAACTAGTAGCTGAAGCTGTAAATTAAATGTAATGCAGTAAAATTATATTTTCTTCAGCATGGTAAACGTAGCCTACGATGAAAATGCTTAGAAATGCTTCTAGAAATAGAAGCTCAGCAAATGGTACTTACATACAGTAGTTAAGTAAATGTACTTTGTGTCATATCTCAAACCTGTTATTATTCCATAACAGAAAATAATGCCATAACAAGTTAATAAATAAATGCTAAAACCTGACGAATGTAACATAATTAATATAATGAATCCATAACATGTTCTCTGTGATCAGGGTTCTCTGATGGACTACCTGAAGGCTAGTGTTCTCTCCTGGTCAGAACTCTGTATCATAGCTCAGTCCATGTCCCGAGGTCTTGCCTACCTGCATGAAGACATACCCGGAAACAAGAATGGACAGAAACCTGCAGTGGCACACAGGTAGACACACCCCAACACACAGTGTTACAGTGTTTTCTTTTAGACAGGACGTCTCACTCTTTTTTAGAGAAGAGGTCTAACTCTGTCATTTCTTTCCCCCAGGGACTTTAAGAGTAAGAATGTCCTGCTGAAGTCTGACCTGACTGCCTGCATTGCTGACTTTGGACTCGCTCTCATGTTTGAGGCTGGAAAGTCTCCAGGAGACACACATGGACAGGTGGGTCTAGCTGAAAAAGAACACTTTAGTCCCGAGAAGGTGAAAATGTGAGTGGGTATGTAAAGAACACTAAACCTACCAGTGGACTGAAGATGGAATCTTAATGAATGTTTCATCTGAACCATTGTAGATATATTTTAACTCCTCGTATGTAAAAACCTGACATTAGTCAGATCAACCTAGGGCAGTAATACAGTATGGTGGAGTAAAAGTATAAATGAAGTTATTGTTAATTTATGCAATGCTTTAAAGCATGTGCCTATGTACAGTAAATGAGTCATGTGAAACTTCTGGAAAATGTAACTGCAGCAGACCTCAGTTTTTGTTGGAACTACTTTTTAAGTTCTGCAAAACAACTAATCCTGTATGACAGTCTCCGGTGTTTAAAACATGCTCCTGTGTGTGTCAGGTGGGGACCAGAAGGTACATGGCCCCAGAGGTCCTGGAGGGGGCTATAAATTTCCAGAGAGATGCCTTCCTCAGGATAGACATGTACGCTGTGGGTCTGGTTCTGTGGGAGCTAGTGTCCCGCTGCACAGCTGCAGATGGTAAGAAACACAGACACCACCTGAAACCAGACCCCATGGTCTCTGAGAGCAGCTGCAACCCCAAAGCCTCTCTGATTTATAGTAGTGTAGGGATTATGATAAAAACTATGTATCATACTTTCCTTTTTTGTCTTCTTGTCTGGGCATGTTACATAAGTATGTAGCTAATTCAACTGTCAGAAGTACATGAAATGTAAAAGAATGTATTCAGATATTTCTCAAACATTCCTTTACACAGTAATAGTAAATATGTTTTCCTTCAAACCAAGGTATACAGGTATTAGAATGTCTGATCAGTCACAGTTTTCTTTGTTATCTGTTGAACGGATTATAATAGGCGTTAGCACCAGTAGCTACAATTCCAGCTTTTTAATCCACTTCAGATTTTCTTAACCCAAAGACACAGTCCTTCTCTCCTAGGCCGCACACCTGGTTTGACTTTCTTTGTACTCTTTTTATTGGGTTTTATCCAGTTAAGTTTAACAGACTAGCTAGCTATCCTTCAGTGGAGTACCCCCCTCCCTACACTAAACAGCGCCTTGCAGCACTTCCAGTGGCGAGGAATGTTACTAGCCATTGACTAACTACAGCTGGTGTTCCTGCGTCATACCAAATAAACATCTACTGCCCAGTAGTACTTGTGGGCATCAAGGGATGATATATTAAGATATTCAATTGCGAACTTTAATTAATATTTAACATACAACAACAGAGACCATGAAACAAGCTAATTTAAGGTTAGAAGAGTTTTAGCTAATGTTAGCTAGAGCTTTCTTTCCTACACAAGAATCATTGTTGATTTTCTTACATGTTCTCTGCCCACTAAGCACATCAAACACGGCTAATTACGTCCAGACGACATCCTCCCTTCCTGATCCAGGTCTCCACACGTCAGAATTTGACTCTGACTGCAGGTCCAGGTTCTGTGTGTCTGTAGGAACTCTGACCATCCCCCCTCTTTCTGACCCAGGTCCGGTGGATGAGTACCTGCTGCCGTTTGAGGAGGAGGTGGGTCAGCATCCATCCCTGGAGGACATGCAGGAGGTGGTGGTCCACAAGAAACTAAGACCAGTTCTCAGAGAGTGCTGGCAGAAACACACAGTGAGTCAGGCTGCACTACCCATGACACACTACTCTCCCTAAAAACAGCACATCCAACTACATTACCCATGGAGCATCTGTGTTTCATGTCTGTGCAGGGCCTGGCCCTGCTGTGCGAGACCATCGAGGACTGCTGGGACCATGAGGCTGAGGCCCGGCTGTCAGCTGGTTGCGTGACAGAGCGGGTTGTCCAGATGCAGAGACACACTAGCATTACGGCAACTGACAACATTGTCACTGTCGTAACCATGGTAACAAACTCAGACTACCCCCCTAAAGAGTCAAGTCTATGACGAGCACAAACCAGGACACAGCAGGAACTTCCACTGTTAGAACAGACTGATGAACTTGAGTCTTAAGGTGACCTGTCAGGTGAGTTTTAGACTGATTCCCTGGATGACAACATGAGACTCAACATGAGAGCGTGTTTTACCTCTCTGACATCACTTCCATTTTTTATTTTTTTTTTTTACTACAAAATAAGACTTTTTGTAAGATGTGATTTCAGTATAAATCTAGTTTCTGAATGTCTGTTTCACTGCTGCACATTTACACATTATTGTGTATTACATGTATAAATACAGATGTGTTTCCGTGGTGATTCTCTGATTATGAGTTATTAAGTAAACACATTTGTGTTGTTAAACACCTGAGCCGACACTGAAGAGTCAGAGTAAAAAAAGGAAACGGAACTGAGCCGAGAGCCTTCGTTATTGGTTTATTCATTAAAGAGCAATGAAGCGCACAGTGTGTGTGGATGTATTTAATATTTAGATGGAACTCTACAGTGGGGTTTTAAATCTGCAGAGAAACTCAACTGCTCACCAGAGTCTGAAGTCATGAGGACGGAGGATTGTTTGCAGTTGGAGAAGCAGCTCAGCCTGACATTGATAATTCCATGATGCATATATGTACAGTGAAAACAGGTGTGCGAAGATTCTCGCTCACTGAGGGAGAGGTTCTCACAGAGGAGCTTTTTAATGCCAACTGGATGAAGTTGTGGTTCATGGAGATGTTTTATCTCCTGTCCGAAAGGCTTCTGTTTTAACCAAATGGCTCAGAGGCAGGCCTATAATTCTGCTGATTGTTGTAAAAGATCGACTTGTTACCCACAGGCTGTGTCATTGTAGGCCTGTATTTAAAAAATGCAAGTACACTGGAGGTAGACTGCACTGCTTATGTTCATTTCATTTGTACAGGACTGTATATGTCTTTGTTTCCTGAAGAGGACATTATTCCTAATCTCCTATTATACACCAGCTTTCATCTTACAGAATCAGTAAAAAACGAAATCAAATTACTGACAACACATTCAGCTTGTTGCTGAAATTATACTGTTCTTCCCCCTGTAGAAGGCGACAGTGAGCTGGCCTAGAGGCTGCTGACAGAAAGGTTCTCATCATACTGAAACTGCCAGATCAAATTTACAAACGGATGTAATTATGATAAAATGACCATATATTATAAATATAAAGGGTAGTTTGATAAAGTAGCAATATAGTAGTTCTAGTTTAAAGCACCCACTGTTGTTTCGTCAACCCCCCACCTCTAAGCTGAGGGGTTAATGTAATGCAAGTACCATCCTATACCAGCTTGAATATCAATATACATGTAGATGTACATGCATACTTTATTGTCCCAAAGGGGGGGGAAATCATGTACACAACACTGCACTATTCTGACAAAACATAACGATATTGATAACAACAATAATAATAACTTAACGGTGTCTGTTGTTAGGGAGTTAATTGCTGACAGAATTAGGCTTCTTCCAAAATGAGCCCTGTACCTGAGGGCAGTGGGTCTAAGTGTTCATAGAGTGGACGTGTGAGGTCTTGTTCCATTGACATGGAAATGCGTGTAATAGACATTATTTAATTAAGCAAAGTTGGGTGTGGAAAGACCAATTATTTTTGAAGCAATACTGGTTAGTTTGTTCTGGTTTTTGACAGACCGCATGTAAAAAAAAAAAACAACTAGAACAACACAGTAGAATGGCTGAGAAAGTAACAGTAGTAAATGAGGGGCATCATAAAATCCTTACAGTTTACGGATGATTAACCGTTTCTGGTGGCGTCTGTTCTGAATGTCCGTAACATGCTGATCAAAAGTAAGTGTGTAATCTATTTTTACTCCCAGATATTTGAAGCTGTCCACTGTTTCAACCGTTTGGTTGTGAATCACAATGGGACACTGGTGGAGGGGGGGTAAATATTAGCTGGTCTTCCTCACACTATTTTAGTAAAGAGTGCAACAGTGGTGTGGTACTTCATAATGGAGTTCGTGTCTTTGAGTAAGGTGAGAATAGCTGTGTCGTCAGAGTATTTTCAGCACTTTTTGCTAGATGATGGGCTGGTGCTGTCTTTGGCGTGGAGTGTATACAGAAAAGGACTTAGCACACAGCCCTCTTGATGGTAAGAGGAGGAGATATGGTTGAGCCTAGCCTTACGACTTGCTTCCTATTGCTAAGCCGGGTGGGGATGTTGAGGTGATACAACTTCTGGCTCATCAGGTGCCTCTGGATAAAATGAAAGCTGAAGTCCAAGAGGAGCAGCATACTGGCAAAGTGGCCTGGGGAGTCCAGGTGCTGAAGAATAAAATGCAGCAGACGGGCTACAGCATTGAAGGGGTTCTACAAGAAAAAGAAGGTATGTTGCCATTGATATAGAGTTATGCTGTGGGCTGCAAATTAAGCCTTATTTTTTCCAGTTGTTTATGTTTTGGAAAGTTCACCAAAGTAGATACTGACAGTTCAGTTTTGCTTTTGATTATTAGGAGTACTGATAGCTGTCACTGGCATCTGTAAAACTGAAGCGTTGTTGAAATCCTGATTATTCTCTGGTTCTGAAACATTCCCATTATTGCTCCATTTTTCTTATACATTATATAGATACATACTTTATTTATCTCTGTGGGAAGTTCGTCAAAAAAGCAAGGCACAATCTTAACTTTTTTCAGTTCAATTCAACTTTATATGTCGCCAATTTACAACAAAGACATCTCAAGACACTTCACACCATAAAGTCAAGATTGTACAGACATTTAGAGAAAACACAACAAACAGCAACAACAATGGAGAGGGAAAAACTCCCTTCAACTGTAGAAACCTCCAGCAGAACCAGGCTCAGGGTGGGCGGCCACAGAGACGCAGAGATGATGTCATACAGTGGTGACATTGCACGTGAGAGGCATCGCATCCACACTGCCCGACATTCCTTCTGTCAGATATATTGTATAATTAGGCTCTGCAATCTGATAAACTGGGAAAGAAAGTCTTGTAGTTTTTTCATTGCTGAATGTAATTGCTTGGGCATTTCTGATGTCATGGCTGAGGAAAAATCTCTCCAAATGTGAAGACACTTTCCTGCCTGATGTGAAGAAACATGATGTGTGTGTGTGTGTGTGTGTGTGTGTGTGAATGAATGAAGCTGCTTCAAGCTCTATGAATAGGACGCTAAAGTGTTTGTGTGGTCTGTGTGAGACGTCTCGAATGACTAATGTGTTAAACGAGTTTTGACCAGTAACATAACTTGTAGAACATATAATTATGTTACCAGTAATGTATTTTTATTTTCTAAAAAGGATTCTTTCATACTTTTTATACTTATCTGTCTTTAGGATACAAGGTTTTTCATGTCTATTTAACAGCGTATTCGCATAAATTCTGTCTAAGTAATCACAATAGGAATAAACTTGGTACACATAATTCACATTAAAGTATGACAGACATGTAAACAGTCCAGATAAAGATGAAGGGTGTCTTTTATTCGCAGATGTTGGAGCTCTGTGTCAGACTACTCATCATGACGACACCCTGAGATGTTCCTCATGCTGTGGGTCACTGTGACATCTTCAGGCTTTTTGACTGGAGATCAACACCCACCCAGTGACGATCAGTAATATACCTTTTTCACACCTCTGCATTCCTAAACTGAAAACAGCTGTATTTCTGTTGTAAGTCATTACACAGTTATACAATGGCATAACTGGAGCTTTCGTAGCACACCTGCATGTACGTGTTTGGTGCAAAAACACTTTCACCCGTTTCCAAAAGATCCAGAACTTTAAAAAATAGGGTAAGTAGTCAGCATTTCTGTCTGAAGGATCACACTTTGATTATGACCAATTGTCTCGTAAACACAGAGTTATCACACTGCCACGATTATGTTTCCCACCCAGGTAAGAAGGATTAGGATGAATGATGTAAAACCTTAGCTGTAATGTAACATAAATGGCTGTTATAACGGAATATCATTTTCCATCCAGCTGCTCTACCACTTGAGCTACCAGGCCACCAATATCTGGACGTGTTCTTAAAATACAGCAGCCTGGCTTAATGTCTTGCTTTCTGAACGTTTGTCCTTGTAACTATAGAAATATACTAATTTTCTTTATCATCTGAGAAGCTGAAAACAGTCCTGCAGTCCATTATTACTGTGTCCCTGCCTTGCACCACGTTAAGTGGATCCGGGGCTACGTGTCCAGTTTTTGTGAAAAAGGTCTATACTGTGTGACAGGGCTGGTGGATGCAGGAGTGCTTCATCAGGTCATTGAGATAATCTGTAACAGCAGAGTTGGGTGAGATGGTGACATCTTCAACTCAACCTCCCCAAAACAGAAGTTCTAGCCTTCCAAACCAGGCCTTTCATAAAGCACGGCATCACCAGATTTGTCCTCTACACTATCAGAAAGATCAGACCCTACCTTTCTACTCTGTTGGACTCCGCATGGTTGATTCCTCCTGGGGTACGGACTGTTCACTAGTTAATTGTAGCTTTTATTTAACCTAAATAAGTAAATTCCTTACATATGGAATACTACTTGAGATGTGAGATTTCTATTACACAAGTACCTGCTCTTTCAAAATATAAAACGACTTAACATTAACCAAATCCAAATCTGACCGTGCTTAGCTCCGCTACCCTAGCACTTAGCAGTTAGCAATGGCTTCTCTGTCTCTCCTCTGACTTGCTCAGTGTGTCATGTTTAGTTTCTTCTCCTCCTTTAGTGATCATGTTATTGTAACGATTTTAAGGTTTTTGCAGCTTTGGAGGCAAAGATCACAGAACTGGAAGCGCTGCACCATGGAAAATAATCCAGCCAGTCAAACCACAGTAGGTGGTACAGACTGACCTAGCATAGCCCCAGTGAACTATCCCAAATGGTTAGGGTTAGGGCTAACCCTGACCTATCCTGCTTTAATATGACTTGATTTTATTAGACAACCCAAAGTCTGACAATCCAGACTTGAGCCTAGGATGCAGAGATCCACTCCTACAAGCCTCTCTGCACAACTCCCACAACTCCCACATAGAGACTGTGTCTTTTCCCTTATCACTAAATTTCATAAATTAAAAATGATCACAAGAGGAGTTAATCATAATAACTTAATAAAAATCAGGACTGCTCCTTTTACTGAAAAAAACTAAAACAATTAAATGTGGATTATTAAATATCAGATCTCTCTCATCTAAATCTGTTAGTAAATGACTTGATAAGCGAGCATCAATTCGATTTATTTTGTCTGACTGAAACTTGGTTGCAGCAGGAAGAATATGTCAGTTTAAATGAGTTGACCCCCCCAAGTCATATTAATTATCGTGTTCCTAGAAGCTCAGGCTGAGGTGGAGGAGTAGCAGCAATCTATCACTCAATCTTACCGATAAACCCTAGACCTAAACATAGTTATAACTCATTTGAGAGTCTTAGTCTGAGCCTTTCACACCCAAACTAGAAAACTTGAAATCCACTTCTATTTGTTATTGTGTACCGTCCTCCAGTCCCTTATTCTGAATTTTTGACTGAATTTTGACTTATGATTTTCTTGCCGACATGCTTAGTGCAGATAAAGTCATCGTAGTGGGCGATTTTAACATTCATTTTGATACTGACAATAACTCCTTCAACACAGCATTTACTTCATTATTAGATTCAATTGGTTTCTCTCAAAATGTAAATGAACCCATTTTAGTCACACCCTGAAACTGACAATCTAATTTCCTCATAATTCTGTTCTCTCTGACTATTTTCTAATAACAATTGAATTTACTCTAATGGATTATACAGCAGCTAGAAAAAAGTTCCACTTCAGTAGGTGCTTGTCTGAAAACACTGAACAAATTTAAGGAAATTATTCCTTCATCATTTACTTCAACATGTACCGATATAACTGAGAGTAGCCTCATTAACTGTACTCCTGTAGAAGTTGAATACCTGACTGATAATTATACAGCATCATTATGTTCAATACTCAATATGACTGCCCCTCTGAAAAAGAAGGCAGAACATTTTTTTGCTTTGTTGCTATTTACTTTTTTCTCTCCAGTCAAGGCAGATGTCAGCCCACCCTGAGCCTGGTTCTGCTGGAGGTTTCTTCCGGTAAAGGGAGTTTTTCCTCTCCACTGTTGCCTATGGCTTGCTCAAGGGGGATTTGTTAAGTTTTCTCTAAATGTCTATATAGTTTGGACTTTATTATGTAAAGTACCTTGAGATGACTTTGTTGTGAATTGGCGACATATAAATAAAGTTGAATTGAATACAACCCAACACACTGTTGAGACAATGAGTCAAATCCTGTCTCAGTTACTGCAATGTCCTATTGTTAGTACCACAGTCAAACCCTGCAGATCATCCACAATGCAACCACATCTCATTTTCAATCAGACAAAAAGGACTCAAGTCCCACCACTTTTTAGATGTCTGCACTGGCTTCATCAGGTTTAAAGCTCTGACTCACCTGGTCAACCCAGCAGCACCTTCCTAGCTGAACTCCCTCATTTAGGAGTGAAATCCTTCCTGCCCACTGTGCTCTGCCTTTTAACACCGTCTGGTGGTTCTATGACCACACAGAAGATCCCAAGCAAAACGCTTCAGCTCAGTGATCCCAAGATGGTAAATATTAAAATGATTTCAATAAAACACTCAAATCAAATAAGAATTCTGTATATAATTAATGTAGGGTACCTGTCTTTAAGTGATTTAAGTTCTTCTTCTTTTAGTTTCAGAGCAGATCTATGAAGGGAGATCAAGCAAAAGTAAATTTGAAACATCACATGATTTAAAGTTTGAGATTCAGGCAACATTCAGAAAGTATTTACCTCAGCTCCTCCAGTTTCTGTTTGTAAAATATGTCCATCTCAGCCAAACTGATAATGATGATATAATATGATTATAAACACACTGGTTATGAGACTTCAGAGAATTAATTAAAAACATTCAGGACTTGTCTATTATTTTGTATTTTGAAAGTATTAATGAAAAAACCTTTCTCTAAATTCAAGTTCATTACGTTTACAGCGCTGGCAGCTGGGTGTTCCCCTTTGTTCTCCTCTGTTATCACAAAAATAGTTTGCAAAGTGGTTATTCAGCACATAAAGATTTTGACATAATTTTTCAGATGTTGTTTATTGATGCTGAGCTCCTCTGTAAAGATAACCGTAGAGCCTCCTCCTGTTACTTCTCTTTGGGCTTTTCCCATCAGGGGTCGCCACAGCGAATCATCCTTTTCCGCCTCACTCTATCCGGGGCATTTTCCTCTCTGACACCAGCTAACCTCATGTCCTCTGTTAGGACATCCATATATCTCCTCCTTGGTCGTCCTCTCGCCCTCTTGCCTGGCAGCTCCATCTCCAACATCCTTCTACCAATATATTCACTATCCCTCCTCTGCACTTGTCCAAACCATCTCAGTCTGGCCTCTTTGACACAGGCAACGTGCGCTGTCCCTCTGATGAGCTCGTTCCTTATTCTGTCCAACCTTGTGACTCCTAAAGAGAACCTCAACATCTTCATCTCTGCTGCTTCCATCTCTGCCTCTTGTCTCTTTCTCATTGCTACTGTCTCTAATCCATAGAGCAGAGCTGGTCTCACCACTGTCCTGTACACCTTTCCTTTGAGTCTTGCTGACACTCTTCTGCCACACAACACTCCTGACACTTTCCTCCACCCATTCCAACCTGCCTGCACTCGCCTCTTCACCTCTTTTCCACACTCCCCATCACACTGAACTATTGACCCCAAGTACTTAAACACCTGCACCTTCTTCACCTCAGCCCCCTGTAACCTCACTCTTCTACCTTGCTCCCTCTCGTTTAGACACATGTATTCTGTCTTACTATGACTGACTTTCATGCCTCTTCTTTCCAGAGCAAACCTCCACCTCTCCAGCTGTTCCTCCACCTGCTCTCTACTCTCACTGCAAATCACAATGTCATCTGCAAACATCATTGTCCAGGGAGATTTCTGTCTGACCTCATCTGTCAACCTGTCCATCAGCATAGCAAACAAGAAGGTACTCAAAGCCGATCCTTGGTGTAGTCCCACCTCCCCCTTGAACTCCTCTGTCTGAGCTACGGCACATCTCACCACCGTCATGCTCCTCTCATACATGTCCTGGACTACTCTGACATACTTCTCTGCCACTCCCGACATCCTCATACAGTACCACAGCTCCTCCCTTGGCACCCTGTCATACGCCTTCTCTAAATCCACAAAGACACAATGCAGCTCCTTCTAACCATCTCTATACTTTTCCATCAACAACCTTGAAACGAAGTGGTGCTCTTTTGGGGCAGGAAACCATACTGCTGCTTACAAATCTCCACATCCTTCCTAAGCCTGGCTTCCACTACTCTGCATAGCAGCTCCCCTGTCGGTGTATGAATGTGTGTATGTTTCAGTGTGTGAATGGGTAGATAAGAAGCAGTGTAAAGCGCTTTGAGTACCAACAGGTAGAAAAGCGCTATATAAGTGCAGACCATTTACCATTTACTTTCTTGTACTCCTGTCTACGTTCCTCAGTCCTGTCTACGTTCCTCAGTCCTTTCTACATCCCGCTTGCTTTTAGCCAACCTCTTCCTCTGGATGCAGTCCTATACTTCCTCATTCCAGCACCAAGTGTCTTAATCTTCTTTCCTCCTTCCAGATGACACACCAAGCACCTTACTACATGTTTCCCTGATTATCTCTGCTGTAGTTTCCCAGTCATCTGAAAGCTCTTCCTGACCACCCAAAGCCTGTCTCAACTTCTGCCTGAATTCTTCACAAGTTTCTTCATTCTTTAGCTTCCACCACTTGGTCTTCTTTTCTGTCTTTCCGCTCTTCTTCTTCCTGACCACCAGAGTCATCTTACACACCACCATGCGGTGCTGTCTGGCTACACTCTGTTAGTGACTGCTACCAGCACTTTGCAGTCACTAACCTCTCTCAAATGACCTCGTCTACATAGAATGTAGTCCACCTGCGTACTCCTACCTCACTCTAGTATGTCACTCTGTGTTCCTCTCTCTTCTGGAAGTAAGTGTTAACTACAGCCATTTCCATCCTCTTAGCAAAGTCCACCACCATCTGACCTTCTGGATTCCTTTCCTTTACACCAAACCTGCCCATCACCTCCTCATCACCTCTGTTCCCCTCACCAACATGCCCATTAAAGTCTGCTCCAACAACTAGTCTCTCTCCTCTCGGGGATACTCTCTATGAAATCATCAGACTCACTCTAGAATCTCTCCTTCTCTTCTAACTCACAGCCAACTTGTGGAGCATATCCACTGACTACAGTCTAGCCACATGGGTTGCTAGCCAGTAACCTCTGTGCCGGTCCCAAGCCCGGATAAATAGAGAGGGTTGTGTCAGGAAGGGCATCCGGCGTAAAACTTGCCAAAAACAACCATGCAAATCGTAGAACCTCCTCCTGTGCTAAAAAAAAAAAATTTTCCAATGAAGGCACACTGTCAAATTAAGTCAGCATTCAAAAATGGACAGCTTTCCATATACGGGAAGCAGACAGTGCAGGGGCCAACCTACAGTTTTGCGTATCGAGCATCACTTCTGCCAGTAGATCTCTCTGAAGGGATGATGCAAAGGTAGACCCTCAAGATAAGCGTTTTCCAGGGTGGCACTGGTGTTAAGAAATTTTTTCAACAGCCACAGACCAAAACAGGGGGTCACAGATAAATTAAGGAGATAGAACCTAGTTAACATGGACAGGGACAACATAATGAGAGCTGTACAAATTCTGCTGAAAGAAGCTCAACAGAAAAACACCCAGAAAATTGTAACATGCAGGTGGATTGGGCATGAACACTCGAATATATTTACAGTGAATATCACACACAATGAACCAGGACACAGTGGGTTTAAGACAAGGGCCATTATCATGCTCCTGGTGTGAAACTGACAAAGATCTGGTCAGTGTGCCTTCTATCCCACCACATGTACTCCATCAAGGTCCAAACTAGTCTGCTCTCCTGTCTCTTCTCAGGATAGATGTAACCTTTAGCTCAATAGCCTGTTTAAAGTCTGACAGGACCTTATGAAAAACAAACAGCTCAGGTGATTATTTTCCTATCAGAACCAATGCCAAACAAGAACAGAGTCCAATAGCCTGCTTCATGCTCCAGGATATTGTCACCATTTTGCATCTCAATATGCACAGATATTTGTTGAGGCCCCTAAACCACAAAATTGGCCAGAGTACTAGGAGAAGAACTCTTGCTGTTCACCTAGGCTTTGTGATAATGAGGACGTGAAGTTGTACATATTCACTGACCTCAGTGACCTGTGGGTTTCCCTTTCATCCATAATGGACAAATTTGCTGCTGTTGCTGAGTTATTAGCTGCTCTGTGGTCAGCAAAGCACACAGGGAAATGCTTCCTGTCAATGGGATTATAAAGCAGAAATCTCTTACTGGTCAGACCAAGGTCACGCCACAGGGATCCTTGTACTAATTGCTGAGGCCCCATAAGTGCAGAATGACACACCCATCCACAGGCAAACTAGGCTGTACAGGAAGCTCTGCTGTTAGTAGCAAACGAACAAGGAGTTGTACAACACCTGTTTTTCACTGACTTCAGTTCTTGCTGTAGTTGTCTCAGAGCAGATCTGTGCAGGAAATACAGCATGAGGAAATCCATTAGGAGGAAAAGTCTTGAACAAGCAGTCAGCGTTTACAATTTTTACCTTTCCTTCTCAAGTTTCTCTTTGTAAAATGTCTCCATCTCAGCCAAACTGTAAAAAACAGAGCATTTCCCTGTCCGTTACAGTGAGAAGCATTGTATCATTCATATTATTAATCCATATGCTAGAAACAAACCTTTCTTTGTGTTCACGTTCACTGCGATCACTAAGAGCAGAAGATATTTTTTAATGTTCTCAAATTCAAAGATAACTACTTCCTTTTTGGGGTGAAAAAATGTTCTCTTCTAATTAAAAACACAATTTAGCAAGAACGGCCTTCACTGTGTGAGGCGTGACACTCAGGAAAACACAAAGTCAGCTCTGCAGACAAACAAAACTTTGTTTCATAGTTATTGAACAGACATAACATGTGAAGCGTTTACCTCGCCTCATTCAGTCTCTTTTTGTGAACTGCTTCCATCTCAGCGAAACTGTGAAAACACATCAGAAACACTTAACCAGAAATCAGACAGGACTTTAGCAGTCAGGTTAAATCTACACCACTTTGCTCAGTGGTCAGACCAAACTGACACACTCAGCAGATTCTGTCCATCTGTACCTGTAGACACCAACCTTATTTTGTGTTGAAGTTCCCTGTGTTCACAGAGCTGACATGTCTGTTTCTGAGGTGACCGACTGTAAATAAAGCAGAATGATCACAGCAACAGGATTTCTCCACAATGCAGCAGTTATTTACTGACAGTTCCCTTGTAAAACCTAAAGCCTCTTCATCAGCATGTCTGTGGGCATTCTGCTGAATCTGTAGACCACATGAATCAAGCTGAAACATGTCGTACTGTGTTAGTCCACGTTTAATACTGTGAAATGCTTTCAAACAGTAAATGGTCTGTTTGAACAGCACAAACTGCTTTACATTGTTGTTTCACTCACTGATGGCAGCTGCTTCCATGGAATGTGCCGTCTTGACAGTCTGAGTGCAGCTAAGCATTGAGTTTCCTGCCCACGCACCCTTTAGCATCTGATGTATGAACCTAGCACCTTCCCGCTTTCAGATTTAGTTTTTATGTTAATGAAGGTGTGAAGGTGTTCTGGAAATAATTATGTTTAGTCTAACGAAATTGAATAATTTCAGATATGAAACATGCACAGATACTGATCGTAAGTCAAACCACTGCTATGTTTGTCTAAAGTCAAGGCCAGATGTGGTACGTGTTTAACTAAACCAGGTGCAGCGGAACTTTCAGAAACAGCTGTTCCCTCTTACTGGAATTTTTGTGTTTATTCAGCTACAAAAATATAATGAATTTTGACGGCACTATGGACCCTTAAAATTTAATTTTGTACTGCTCTTACCTCAACAATGTCCCCATCTTCTCTGTCCACAGTCAAGCTGCTCTGTAACTCTGATCATACTGTTTTGGTAAAGGAAAGAACTCTGGAATGTCCCTTCACCTCACCTGACTGGACCTGTTTTGCAAAGACATCAAGCAGTAGGAAAGTAGGAATGGCTTAAATCTTAACCCCGAACAATCTGAGGTGGGTCCAAGTGACTAAAGAGGATGTTTGCTGATGTTCTTACAGCTGTGGACAAACACAGGTCAATATTTTAAAATAAACAGAGTTTTATGGAAATTTATGATAGACCAAGATAGTGGCACGTGCACATCACGAGGCCCAGTGTCTCTCCAGTTTCTGCCCTTTTTGCAGTATTTTTCCTGCTCATTTCGGGTCTGTTCATGCAGAACAGTAGTGCATTTACATCGTACACCCGACAGGAGCTTCAGGATATTGGTTAGTTGATTTCTGACAGAACACAATCTTCGACTCAACCCTGAGATCGCCCAAGGCTGTGCACCATAACCGACCGTAAACAAAGACGGGTGAAACGCGGAGGGCTCAGAGCTAAGCTAAGACTAATACCACACCGGCTATCTTTGCCCACCTCTTTGCTGGAGGGCAAAACAGACAACGTGGGATCAAATCCCAGTGTGGGAATATGAATGTGGTAATGTTAATATTCCTTGAATGGGGAAACAGATTCTATCAACCAAACCAAGCTATGGTTAAATGTTATTTCATTAGAGACCATCAGTGGTCATGTAATCAGTTACTTGGTTAAACACAAGAGTCAAAATGATCAGAAACAATAAAATTTGACTTTGATAAACCCAAATCAGTCTTTTATTATGTGTTCTGTTGCAGTTTTAGGGACCTCTGTTTCTCTGAAGAAACCACTGATGATTTATTAATCAACAACTACAGAATATACGTGTACCTCAGTATAAATATATGGACAAAATATCAGTAACAAACTATAAGTGAACAACAGATGAATGAGCATAAATAAGTAAGGCTATGTGATTTGTGCATGAAGAAAGGTATCAGTTACAATTCACCTATAAGTAATGAAAAAATACTTGTAATGTATACCAGCTCTCTTGCGCTAGCAGCTCTATAGGAGACCAGACTCTCACAGAAATAAGAGAAACTTTGCCTTGCCTTGAAGTTGCACGGAGGTTGGTTCTGCCAAGCTATATTGATAGTCAGTACTGGTTCTGGCCAAACAGAATGTGCCACCTTTGTTCGAGTAAGAGGCAAATTGCCAGAGCAGGGTTCGTCGTCTTCCTCCAGGCGAGTTGGTGTGGTTCATAGGAGAGAGCGTTGGGCAGATGGGAAGGCCTGGCTTTCCCAATTCAAAACTAAATTGGATGTTTGGCTTGGCATTCAGATTTACAAAAAATAGTTACAATAAGTAAGAAAAGATAAAAATGTTTGCACACTATAAATGTATATATTCAATTCAATTCAACTTTATTTATATAGCACCAATTCACAACAAAGTCATCTCAAGGCACCTTGCATAACAAAGTTAAGACTAAAACTCCCTTTAACAGAAGAAACCTCCAGCAGAACCAGGCTCAGGGTGGACGGCCATCTGCCTTGACCGGTTGGGGTGAATGGAAAGTTGAGAGAGAAAAGAACACAGCAACAAAAGCAACAATAAAACATTAGACAGGTTGGTTGGACCTGTAGCTGCGCACTGGAAAACACACAGCTCCAAAGCCAGGGACACCCGGAGACAGGGACAGAGAGAGGGAGAAATACGACTATGGAACAAAGAGTTAATACAGAGTTAATGTCCTACTGAGTTAATGTCCTACAGTAGTGACATATAAATCTGGGGTGAGAGGAGAGAGTGTGGTGGCAGGTGGTCACATAATTGCTTTGCAACTACTTTTTCAAGTATTTTAGAAAAAAAGGGGAAATTGGATATTGGTCTGTAATTGGCTAAAACACCTGGATGCAGATAAAGTTTTTTAAGTAGAGGTTTGATTACAGCTACCTTATAGGCCTTTGGTGCATATCCTGTTTGTAAAGATAGATCAATGATATCTAATATGAACGTGACTACTAAGGGTAGAGTTCTTTGAGCAGTCTAACTGGAATAGGGTCTAGCAGACATGTTGTTGGTTTTGATGACGTAATAGTTGAAATTAGCTCAGTAAGATCAATGGGTAAAAGCAATCTAAAGAGGACTGAGGACTTACTGATGATTCTAATTCTGTTGTATTTGTGGGGAGGGTCTGGTGAATTTTCTCTCTAATAGCTACGATTTTATTTGTGAAGAAAGTCATGAAGTCATTGCTGCATAGAGTTGAGGGGAAACTAGTTTCAACTGAACTATGGCTCACTATAGTCAGCCTGGCTACAGTGCTGAAAATAAACCGGGGATTGTTCTAGTTTTCCTCTATTAGTGATGAATAATATGCTGTTCTGGCTTTACGGAGGCTAATTTGTATAAATATAAACTCTTTTTCTAGGCTAAACACAATTCTTGTGAATGAGTGTAAGACCACTTCCTTATTCAAGGTATTCTTACTAACTTATGTAGCCTGACAGTAATGTGCTGTAAATTACATTTAAACAATGTTCCTTTAAAAAGAGCTACCTGCAGTTTTAAATCCTTAAATTCAATGAAACTTTATGATGTAATGTGCCTTTTAAATTACTATGTTGTGAATTGCTGCTATATAAATAAACTCAAGACTATACAATAATGTGGAGGAAACCCAAAAAACAAACAAATCCCACTTTGAAAAAACTCCCTTTAACAGAAGAAACCACCAGGAGAACCAGGGTCAGGGTTGGCGTCCATTGGACTGTTTGGAGTATATTTATGAGTGAGGTAAAAAACTTATCCTGGTCAAAATGAACTCCGTTTCCTCAAAGTGGTTCTAGACGCCAGAGCATTGCCAAAGTAGCTAAATAGTCAGACAGCTTGTTTTTTTTAGATATAAATCCGACTGAGTTTGTCAAAACTCAGGGGTGATAAAATCAGACTGTCTCATCACAAATGCTTTCAAAAGTGCCCAGAAAAACAAACTCTGGTATCATGAAAGACAAAGGGCAGAGGGGCAGAGGTTGCTAACAGCTGAAGTCTGATGAATAAAGGAACAAGAGCTTAACACTCCAGTGAAATGTAGAGACATTTTGGTGGCATGAGGTGGTCCAACACCTAATGCTTGTTGCTTCTTTAATTTGTCACATATTTGCATTGGCCTCCCTCACTAGTCTCTTTTCTTAAGCCATTTACCAGTTTGCCATGTTGCTTCAGTTGTTAATGATGGATTTAACTGTACACCCAGAGATATTTAATAACTAGGAAATGGTCTTGTCTGTTTTACTGAGCTATTCACAGAGTTGACTGGAGTTTTCTCTTACTGTCATGGCTGGGACAGTGATTCATCAGTAACTGGACCTCCCTGATTTAACCTTGTTGTGGAAAAATCTGAGAGAGCAAGTTAAGAGACAGGAGGTAGCTCTCACATTATCATCAAGCAATTTAATGACAATAACATAGGTAAAATAAGCAAAAGGTAGAGGAGCAGGCAGATGAACAGAGCAAAAAAGCAGTGTCACCCGGGTGGATCAGATTGTATCTGATACCCTCTGTCAGGATGTGTGTGTGTTTTATCTGCTCCACTATGCAAATCATATACATTGATCAGGAGTCCTTAATTAGCAAGTTTCTGTTACTGTCTGCTTAAGGTGTCAACAAGGATTCAAAGGAACAATAGGGTCTGTTAAGGTGTCAAGGAAAAACTCTGGGACCTGTTCCCGTGGATCTTCCTACTGAGTGGCGGGGACTCGTTGTCTGGCCTCTGCTAGAAGTGTGAACAGATGGTCAGATGGTCATTGATCAAAAAACTTCCCTCACAAACCTAATGTGAAACATCATAATTTGTGCTGTTGTGAATGCTGTATAAGAATTTTGCTGTTCTTGCAAGAGTCTTTTTGGACAGGACTTAATAATGAGTGCCTGCTGTGACAAGCCATCCATGTTCTCACATGTCATCAAATGTTTTTGAAGGTTTTTTGTTTCACTGTAAAACGGCTGCATATTTTCAGGCTTTTTAAGTGCTTTAAGTAACACCACTCTTCCACATTTTGTTTCCTACTCACAGAAAAAAAAATACTACTGTCAGATGAAGATGACAACTGTCTGAAGACGATGAAAGATGTTGAAGGATGAAACAGGTTCCTGATCTTGATCAGGTGATGCTGTTTTCTGGAAACTCAACTCAGACAAGAATGAGGAAGGAAGATAAAGCCAGTTACTGTATTCACTTTGTGCAAAACAATTCCATTACATACCGGTGATAAACAAGTCAGATGCTGAAAGACAGGGAATTTCATGGAACTTTGACCCTGTTCCATTGTCTCTGAATCAGTTTTTCAGAATAACAATGATCTTAGTCAGAGCATTTTTTTTATTCAATATCCATATTAAAATGTAATGATCCATTGTTATCCCACAGCATCTGATAATGATGCTTCCCAATGAATCAAATTGTGCCGGTTTATACATCCTTGGTGTATCATATTGGCGCCACAGTCACCCTTGGCGTTCCTATTGGAAGCTGCAGGAGCGCCACTATTTGACGCAATGGGAGTGGTTCCCATTGCGTCAAATAGTGGCGCATATATACACGAAACAGGTTTGTATGCTCAGTGACAAACAAAGGGTCTTCTTCTACATGCCAAAATTTCCTTGACCAAGACACTGAACCCTGAGTTGCTCCTGGTTGGTCAGGTGAGCGTGGCAGCCTTTGCCATTAGTGTGCGAATGTGTGAACAAGAAGCAACATTGCAAAACGCTTTGCTCTATATGCAGAGTGTTTACCATTTACACACAGCTGCAATTGGTTTCATATACTCAGCATAGGCAGGACCGTCTTTAAATTATTTATTTCAAAGGTGTCTCTCACAATGACTTTAAAACAGAACACATACATTTAACATAAGAAAACCCAAAAATATTGTGCACAAATTTAAATTATTTTGGAATATCTGAAATAAACACAGGATCACTATTGCACATAGCTAAAACACCTGCTCACACCTAACATTAAAACTTGCTTAAATGTCCCTTAGTGGTATTCACCATTAGGAGATACTTTAAGTAGCTATAAACAGGCGTCTGGCTTTGGAAAAGTCATTTTAAAAGCTTAACATTAGCCAGATTTTTCTAATCCACAACATGCTTAAATCTGTTTTTAGTGTCAGTGTCCAAGATTCATTTAGTAAAAAAACAGAGGAAACTTCCTCATTACTTAGTCATGAAGTCCATCTTGATTGATTTTGTTGAACCAGAAGCTTTGTCTGTGCCTGTAGCTGTTATCTCGGTGGAGCCAAACCTGAGTTCCAGTTTGACCTGACGGTTCATACCTCCTTTAGTATCTGGCATGTTGACAACAAATAAACAGACTTCCTCTATTCCCCACTCATCCACGTACTTTGGAGCTTTTCTCTCTGTACGATAAAATGACATTTTCATTACTGTCTGATTGTTTTTGTCTGGATATAAGATGTGTTTTCTCGTTTCATCCCAGCCCACGTCTTCATCTATTTCCACCAGTTTCATGAAAACGTCAGCACACCAGTCCCCGTCTTTGTTAGAGTATTTCTTGAATGTCTTGTGTCTGGATTCGTCAAACCTCTCAGAGACAGACAACCCATAAGTAAAGGCACTTTTACGGGTTTTCACTACAGCTGGGTTTCTTCCAAACATCACAGCTCCTTTCATGATGGCCTCTTGGGCCTGAATAGGACACAGAACTTTACACTGATGGCCGAACTCATCGATAATGTGCTGATGGAGAATCTGGCTGTCAGCATAGCCTCCCACTAACAGGATCAACTGAATGTTTACTTCTTTCCTTAAGATTTCTCTGAGACTGTTGGTGATTCCTGTCAGACTATCATCAAAGAAAGACCTCAGTTTCCCTCTGGAGATCTTGATCCACCCATCATCCCAGGATGCTCCTTCCACTGTTTTAAAGAATTTTTCTATGTCCTTTCGTTTGCTAGCTAGTCTTCCTAGGTTCAGTGTGCAGCTGATCTGAACATCCTCATCTGTTTGTTTGAGAACAGTAAAGTCATACATCATCCTTTGAACCTCACTTGGATGTAGTCTTTCATATTCAACCCAGACACCATCAGAAAAGATTTCTCTGAGGAACTGATGGAACTTTCTGTCCACAGTTTGTCCTCCCAGATCATTTCCTGAGGCTTTAAGGAGCTCCTTCACGGCTCCTCCATCTAAAACCTCATGTACAGTTACGTCAATGGTTCCACCTGCAACATAGAAAGTTGTTGATTACAGCTGGTTAGTTAATAAGTCATACAGACAAGAATGACAGTTTAAGAGACATTCTGTGGGATGCCTTAAAATTTTATAAACCATTTAATACCTCCTTGCATCTTAGATTTTTTATCCTGTTTTGCGGAAAACCTAGGCTGATTAGGAGAGATGGCATCCATCCTGCTTTTGATGCTGCCACTGTCTTATATATGATGTCCTCCAGCTATTATATCAGGACTACTCCTCTTACTGAACAAAAAACTAAAACAATTAAATGCGATCATGTATTCGATTTATTGTCTCACTGAAACTTGGTCATAGTCATATTAACTATCATGTTCCTAGAAGCTCAGGCCGAGGTGGAGGAGTAGCAGCAAACTATCATTCAAGCTTACCGATAAACCCTAGACTTAAACATAGTTATAACTCATTTGAGAGTCTTACGCTGAGCCTTTCACACCCAATTTGGAAAACTCAAAATCCACTTCTATTTGTTATTGTGTAACATCCTCCAGTCCCTCATTCTGAATTTTTGACTAAATTCTCAGATTTTATAGCTGATTTAGTGGTTAGTGCGGATAAAGTCATCACAGTGGGCGATTTTAATTTTCATGTAGATGCTGACAGTAACTCTCTCAACACGGAATTTACTTCATTATTAGATTCAATTGGTTTCTCTCAAAATTAAAAGAACCCACTCATTGTTTTAGTCACACCCTAGAACTTGTCCTTACATACGGTATTGAAATTGAAAATTCAATTCCTTTTGGACTGCTTTGAGCTGAGTTAACTTCAACTTTTATGGCATCTAAACCAACAACATATCTGCTAGACCCTATTCCAGTTAGACTGCTCAAAGATGCTCTACCCTTATTAGACACGTTCGTATTAGGTATCATTAATCTATCTTTACAGACAGGGTATGTAGCAAAGGCCTATAAGGTAGCTGTAATCTAACCTCTACTTAAAAAACCTAGTCTGGATCCAGGTGTCTTAGCCAATTACAGACCAATATCCAATCTCCCTATTACTTCTAAAATACTTGAAAAAGTAGTTGTAAAGCAATTATGTGACCACCTGCGCATAAAACGACTTGTTTGAAGAATTTCAGTCAGAATTTAGAATTAATCATAGCACAGAAACCACAATGATTAAAGTCACCAACGATCTTCTTCTGGCTTCAGATAATGGACTTGTCTCTATACTAGTTCTGCTAGATCTTAGTGCTGCATTTGACACCATTGATCACAGAATATTATTACAAAGACTAGAACATGTTATTGGAATTAAAGGAACTGCACTAAATTGGTTTAAATCTTATCAGATAGATTCCAATTTGTTCATGTTAATGATGAATCTTCCACATACACAAAAGTTAGTTATGGAGTTCCACAAGGCTCTGTGTTAGGACCAATACTCTTTACTCTATATATGTTTCCCCTTGGCAACGTTATTAGAAAACACTCTTTAAATTTTCACTGCTACACTGATGACACCCAGTTATATCTATCTATGAAACCCAATGAAACAAATCAAATAATCAAACTACAAGCATATCTTAAAGACGTAAGGGACTGGATGACGTATAATTTCCTTCTTCTAAACTCAGATAAAACTGAAGTTATTGTGTTGGGCCTAAAAGTCTAAGAAACATGTTTTCTAACCATATCATTACTTTAGATGACATAACTCTGGCCCCCAGTAGTACTGCAAGAATGTCTGAGTCATTTTTGACCAGGATTTTTCATTTACCTCATACATAAAACAAATCTCTAGAACAGCCTTCTTCCACCTAAGAAACATTGCCAAAATTAGGAGCATCCTGTCTCAAAGCGATGCTGAAAAACTGGTTCATGCATTCAGTACTTCTAGATTGGACTACAGTAATTCTCTACTTTCAGGCTGCCCCAGTAACTCTCTGAAAGCCCTTAATTAATCCAAAATGCTGCAGCAAGATTGCTGACTGGGATTGGTAAGAGAGATCATATTTCACCTTCATTAGCTTTCTCCATTGGCTTCCCATTAAATGTAGAATAGAATTTAAAACCCTTCTTCTTACCTATAAAGCTTTAAACGGTCATGCTTCACCATACCTCAAAGATCTCCTAGTACCATATCATCCTACTAGACCACTTCGGTCCCAAAGTGCAGGCCTACTTATGGTTCGCAGAATTTCCAAAAATAGAATGGCAGGCAGAGCCTTTAGCTATCAAGGTCCTCTCCTGTGGAACCAGCTCCTAGTCCAGATTCAGGAAGCAGACACCCTCTCTACTTTTAAGACTAGGCTCAAAACCTTCCTTTTTGATAAAGCTTATAGTTGGTTATAGTCATGCTGCTATAGGCTTAGACTGCTGGGGGACTCTGCACTGTGCCACTTCCTCTTCTCTTCATTCTCTCCTCTCACCCCACATCTATAATGTCACCACTGTATGACATCAACTCTGTATCTTCTTTGTCCCGTAGTTATCTTTCTCCCTCTCTTTCTCCCTCTCTCTGTCCCTGTCTTCAGGTGTCCCCGGATTTGGCGCTGTGCGTCCTCCACTGCGCAGCTACTGGTCCCACTAACCTGCCCAATGTTTTGTTGTTGCTTTTGTTGCTCTGCTCTTTTCTCTCTCCACTTTCCACTCAGCCCAACCGGTCAAGGCAGATGGCCGTCCACCCTGAGCCTGGTTCTGCTGGAGGTTTCTTCCGGTAAAGGGAGTTTTTCCTCTCCACTGTTGCCTATGGCTTGCTCAAGGGGGATTTGTTGGGTTTTCTCTAAATGTTTGTATAGTCTTGACTTTATTATGTAAAGTGCCTTGAGATGACCTTGTTGTAAATTGGTGCTATATAAATAAGGTTGAATTGAATTGAATTGAACTGTTCTACCAACAGAGCAGTACTCCCCACCCCTTCCCCACACCGCCTACACATATTTAATTAATTATTTAACTAAATAATATTAATAATCCCTTTACTATCTTTTCCTTTTAACTGCTTATCCTGTGTGATGTCTCTTAATGTTGAGAAATAATTCTGAAACTTTCAAAAATAGTGAATATTTTAAAAAACTAGTATAGCAGCGATAACCGTGTTTTTAATGAATTATCTTTACAGACAGCTGGCAATGATTCTAAATAAATTTGAATAATAAAACAATGAGGGTTTAATGGCCAATGATAATAAGTAAGAAATTATAAAGGACCATTAAACAAAATACATTGAAGACTAGATAAAATAGATAAATAATAAAATGATACAACATTCATGAAAAAGCTAAATAAATATAATAATAAGTTGTAAAATTGTGTTATCTGTAGAAGCTAAATATCACTTCCATTTGTATGTGATTGTACTTCCTGCTTTTTCGTAAAAAGTTGCAAGGTCCTCCGTTTGTATTCCAGCACCAGCTCATCAAGTACTCTGTTCCAGCCCTTTTGAACACAGAATTTTTGAGTTGTGAGTTGTTTCAACTTTTTAAAATGTTTCCATGATCCAGCAGATAAAACGGACAGTTGTCTTACTAGCTGGTCACATAATTGCTTTGTTGGTGTTCTTCTATTCATTGTGTTCCTGTAGACTCCCCCACACTTCTCTCTGAAACAAACTCCTACCATGCACAAGTGAACAAATGCCCAAAGACGCACCTTGTATGGAAATAACATGAGTGTCATGCAAAACTCTATGTTCCATATACTACACTTAGGACATACCTGTGCAGGGACAAACCACCCAGAAATATGCAGAGCAAAGGAGTATATACATTCACATTTAGCGATGGCTGCCATGTAAGGTGCTCTTCTGGCCCACCGGGAGAAACTTGGGGTTCAGAGTCTTGCCCAAGGACACTTTGACATACAGCGGGAGGGACCGGGGATCAAGTCACTGACCTTGTGGTCTGTGGACAACTGCCTTACCAACTAAGCTACAGCCGGCAGTCTAACACAGCTATGCAGTCCAGTGCAGTGAGGAACGAACAGGTTTGTACACTGGAGAAATCAAACAATTATTTCACAAACATGACACAAAGTAGTCAGCTCACACAAGACTCTTATATTGTGTTTCAGATGTAGCATATATCTTTATCTGAAACACAAGGGTCAGTCGTTTGACAGCAGTGTCCATATTCTGGACAGAGAAGAGCAGTGGTTTGAAAGAAGTGTAAAGGAGGCCATCTGTGTAAAATGATCATCTCTCAACACAGGAAGTGGACTTTTACAACATCTATGACTTACTTATCACAGTTCTGTCATTGTTCTCCAGTTGGTTTAATAGTGGGTCAGCCTTTGACTTGTGTGATTCTAATGACAGATACAAAAGCTGGGTGGGACAACAACAAATTCTAGCTGAGTATCAGAGTGTCAATGGTCTACAATCCTTCCTGTCCGCTGCGTTCGATCAGCGGTACCAGTGGTCCCAGCACCAGACAGAAGACACCAAGGAAAACTCTTCAGCTCAGTGATCCCACGATGGTGGAATGAGCTTCCAAATTCTGCGAAGCTCAGTGACCACACTCACTACATTTAAAACACTGCCAAAAACAGAACTCTTCTTTATCTTCTTTTAAAAAAAACAAACAAAAACTGCTTTTTCTTGTACTTGCATCTCATGAAACCGAAACACTTCTTTGATAGCACTTTACTTTGAAGTTTTTCTCCCTAACTTAGATTTTATTGCTTGCCTGTTCCTCACTTGTAAGTCACTTTGGATAAAAGCGTCTGCCAAATGACTAAATGTTAATGTAAATGTCAATGATTTACCAACTCCACAGGCCTGGTTCTCTGAGCTAGTTGGTCAGTTTGATGAAAGGTGTACTGTCCTCAAGAACTTGAAGTCTAGTTGCTAATTGGCACCTCTGGGATAACCGTGACCTGGAGTCTTCACAGATGTGACGCTGATGATACACTCTTTTTTCCTAGGCATGGATGCATCTTCTGTCCCTTGCCCTCTCACATCTCAAACGTTTGAATCATTGCTGATCCTGCTGTTTCTTTCTTTGATTTAAAACATGTTGCCCAACCTATACCTCTTTTATTCACAGCTGATTGACTTTTAACCTTGCCAGTAGTTGTCAACTATTTCTTTAAGAAATTAGACTTTCTGGACATTTTATAACAATTGCTTTTTCCAAACCTAACCCTAAAAGTTTTAACCTTCTCGTCCAAATGATTAGCCAATCTCTGCACTGCATTTATTACATTTCACACAGTGTCACACCTTTTCTGGAAAAAGGGTTTGAATATTGATCAGTAATCAGTAATCTGAGTAATGTGCAATAGGACCAAAATGATGTCCTCCAGCTCTAACTGATTGATATTTCCTTCCAACTTTCTGCAGCACCTGACTTAAGGCACATCTCTGGGGGTGGTTAGACACGAAAGGAGGAGAGAAGGACTTGTTAGACACGAAAGGAGGAGAGAAGGACTTGTACAGGCTAGCCAGATAGAGATATAGGGATGGGAAAGATGTGCAACAGATAAGGGTGATTAAAGACAGGGATATAAAGGTGCTAACAACCCAGGAGAGTGTGCAGAGAAGATGATAGGGGTGTGTTGAGGAGCTGATGAATGAGGAAAATGATAGGGAAAGAAGGGAGGAAGATGTGGATGTTGTGGAGCAGGAACCAGCAGAGATTAGAAAGGATGAGGTGAGGAAGGCTCTGAAAAGGATGAAGAGCGGAAAGGCTGCTGGCCCTGATGACGTACCTGTGGAGGTGTGGAAGTGTCTAGGAGAGGCAGCAGTAGAGTTTCTAACCAGTCTGTTTAACAGGATTTTAGAGAGTGAGAAGATGCCTGAGGAATGGAGGAGAAGCTTTGTGGTGCTGATCTTTAAGAACAAGGGTGAGACGCAGAACTGCAGCAACTACAGAGGGATAAAGCTGATGAGCCACACAATGAAGCTATGGGAAAGAGTAGTGGAAGCCAGGCTAAGGAAGGAGGTGGAGATTTGTGAGCAGCAGTATGGTTTCATGCCCTGTAAGAGCACCACTGATGCCATTTTCGCTTTGAGGTTGTTGATGGAAAAGTACAGACATGGTCAGAAGGAGCTGCATTGTGTCTTTGTGGATTTAGAGAAGGCATATGACAGGGTGCCAAGGGAGGAGCTGTGGTACTGTATTAGGTTGTCAGGAGTGGCAGAGAAGTAAATCAGAGTAGTCCAGGACATGTATGAGAGGAGCATGACGGTAGTAAGATGTGCCGTAGCTCAGACAGAGGAGTTCAAGGTGGAGGTGGGACTACACCAAGGATCGGCTTTGAGTCCCTTCTTGTTTGCTATGCTGATGGACAGGTTCACAGATGAGGTCAGGAGTGTTGTGTGACAGAAGAGTGTCAGCAAGACTCAAAGGAAATGTGTACAAGACAGTGGTGAGACCAGCTCTGCTCTATGGGTTAGAGACAGTAGCAGTGAGAAAAACACAAGAGGCCGAGATGGAAGCAGCAGAGATGAAGATGTTGAGGTTCTCCTTAGGAGTGACAAGGTTGGACAGAATAAGGAACGAGTTCATCAGAGGGACAGCGCACGTTGCCTGTGTTTGCAACAAAGTCAGAGAGGCCAGATTGACATGGTGTGGACATGTTCAGAGGAGGGATAGTGAATATATTGGTAAAAGGATGTTGGAGATGGAGCTGCCAGGCAAGAGGGCGAGAGGACGACCAAGGAGGAAATATATGGATGTCCTAACAGAGGACATGAGGTTAGCTGGTGTCAGAGAGGAAGATGCATGGCAGCTCCCCCATCAGTGTGTGAATGTGTGTGTGAATGGGTAAAATAAGAAGCAGTGTAAAGCGCTTTGAGTGCCAACAGGTAGAAAAGCACTGGATAAGTGCAAAACATTTACTCTGTCTTATTCACGTTATAAAAAGTTGTGTAACCATGAACAATGTTTCACCCAGTACCTCCACAGTCAACAACGATGTACTGTGTTCCTGCAGACTGATCTAGGGCCTCTCCTCCATGCTCCTCTGTTATGAACCCATTAGCTGAGAGCTTCTTACACCAGAGTGAAGCTGCTTCTGGTTCCAGTGCTATCACCAACTTGTCCTCACTTCCTTCTGTCACAATTCCTGCCTGGAAGAAAGTGAATCACTACTTTCGGCATTTTGTATCGTCACTGTCTTTTGAACATGATGTTGTTACCTGAGTTGCAGCTTCTCTCATGAACTGTTTTGCTGATGGATCCCAGATGGCAGGAACCGTCAGAACCCAGGTGAAGTCAGAGCTAACAAACATCTTCCCTGCTGTGTTCTTACTGATGGTTCTCAGAGCGTCTTCCTTCATGTAGCTCAGAGCTGCTGTGAACACTTTCAGGGCTTTCATTGACTTTCCATTAGCAGCTGTGATCATCACATTCCTGTTCAGTTTCTGGTGATCATTAACATTAGTATTAGCTAATACATAAACAGTTGTGTGCACTTACAGTAATTTGAAGGTCCCCCAACTTATTGATATGATAAACTATTATATTATCACATAATATCAATCAAAATCCACTTTTTGGTCCTTTCTGCCCATTGCTGTGGGTCTGTGGTGTCTTTAGACACACACCAAGTAAAAGAGAATGTGTATTTAATCTATTTTGTCCGAAAGCAGACCCAAACTGTCCAATGATAAACCCTTCTCATATCTACGTCAGTATGAGAGTCATGTCCGTAGTCCCTTTTCTGTCCGCATTCATAGGAACGTCTTTGGATATCATTGTTCCTTCCTGGGTTCAGCAGACTCTAAGAGGATTCACATCTTGTCTCTAGAACCTAAGACCAGCTCATTCTCTGTTGTCTCTCAAAGCCACAGTGAGTTCATTCTGGAAAAGTTACCATCTGACTGAGGACCAGTTCTCAGCTGAAACTAGTTGAGGACTGGAGCTGTGACTGTCTGTTACCCTTGTCAAACTCTAAAGCTTTAAGTGTAAGAAGTCATTTGGATGTTTACTGTCTTGTTAACTAGTTCAGCCTGTTGAATGTTGCTGCATTAGGTGCCCTGTAATGCGAAGGAGCTAATGTGGCTAATGTCCCTTTATTAAGGTTCCTATTGTACTGCGTCACACTGACAAGTATTTATTTTATCTGTTCCCTTTTTTATTATTGAGACCATCTCTCTGACATCTCTGATTGGATAAGAAAGAGACATAACAAACCACTCTTAAACTGACTTTGTTTTCTATTCTGCAGCACTGAAGAGAGACAGTATGTACTTCTAAATGCATCATGAGTGAGGCTGAATCAACTGACAACTCAGAGAAAAGTTTAAAGTTTATTTGCTTCTCATGAGTAAAGCAAAGTTGTATCTGAGCAGTGAGAGGAAGGAGCTGAGACCTGATCTAGAGTCTCAGGTTAACACTAGCTGAAGTTACTTACTGCAGCTTTACCTACAGTGATGCCCTACCTACAGGGCGGCTAGCAGCTCAAATATATCTCTCCAGATGATCAAAAACCAAAAAGCAGCACATTCATTTTTTATTGAGCTCTAAAGAACACATTGCAAAGCACAGTGAAGGAGTGGGGGGGGCCTATCTACCTTAATAGTGTACTTTTACAAAATGTTTTGCGCTTTTATTAATTTCATATATTTTACAGCCCCTTATAGGACAACAATTAACTGATCCTCCACACATCCTTTTTTTATTTATTGCATTTATTTATTTATTTTTATTGCATATATATGTGTGTGTGTGTGTGTGACAGATCATTTGTACTCACTGTGCCATAGAGAGCCATTTTAAAACCTTCAAAGAACAAGTGTTTCTGTGCTTCTGGTCCACGCATTGTAGTATATGTCATTTTGGCTTCATATCCAAACTTGAGAAATTCTTCTTGTTCATTGAAGAGCACACAGGTCGGAGTCTTGGGAGTCTGCAGACAGTGTTCTTGTCCCCAGCGCTTCACATGAGGAATTATATCTTTGTCACTCTGTGTTAAACTGTAGGCATATCCACTGTATGAGGTACCAAAATCTATAGCTATAATGAATGAGCTAGCCATTGAAGAAACAGGTCCAGGTAGTCGAGGTGAAGACAAAACAAAAATCAAAATGCTAGAGAGCAGCAGTCTCGGTACGTTTACTAGTTCTCTCTCAGTGAGCTCCACCCCGGTCTTTTATTTCATTACTTGTTCAGTACAGTGCAGTGGATAGAGGTAGGTGTGTGTGTGTGATGTGTGAAAACCTTTACGTTAAGGGACATTCGTTCGGCTTTTGATTAACTGATATGGTTGTTATTATTTCAATTATCCATAGAAACAGAGATCTCACTGTTTCTATTGACTCATAAATCTGCAGGACATAAAAATTTATATTGTTATGAATAATCAGTGGTTTTATTAGCTCTGAAACTCAGAAACTGAATGCTGAAAAAAATCCTGGTAGTCCTGGAGTCCTGGTTTACAAACACAACTTACCTTGTAAGTTACTGAATCTGTGTCAAACATACAACATGAAGTTATTACAGTTGCTCTGCATGTGAACAGGACTGACTAACCTGAGTTTTCTTTTAACATCCTCATTCTTGCCTGACAGGTCGTTTAATTTTTAGAAACCAGCTTTGAAAGTAAACTTACTGGTTTAAAAATGTGGTTTGGAGAAAACACCAAAGGTGTGCCTTTAAACCAGGCATGTATCTCATCTTTTTGTGTATTTATAGATCATTTGTACTCACTGTGCCATAGAGAGCCATTTTAAAACCTTCAAAGAACAAGTGAAGAGCACACAGGTCGGAGTCTTCGGAGTCTGCAGACAGGGTTCTTTTCCCCAGACAAACTTCCCTAACCCTAACCCTGCTGTACAACCTGTCTGTACTTACTATTTTTTAAGTGTTTTTTTTATTTATTTTTTGATGCCACAGCATAACTAATACTACTGCTACTACTAGTAAGGTACAGCTGGTTTACTTAAGCCGTGTCCAAATGTACGGTGACAGTAGGGCCAATTAATTAGGTGTTACACGACTACTCTTGGTTTTAGCCTTTAGTTTTACTGGTCAAGATAAACCTCAACCGAAGTGATGGAGGAAAGAATCTGCTTATGATCCAAACCATACAACTTATTTGTAAAGCAGTGTCATGGCTTTTTACATTCACTGATATTTATTGATGACTGGACATATGATGGCAGCAGTAGAATATTTTCAGGTGAAATAAAAACATCATCTGCATATTTGAGAAATTACTGTATGAGGTTGTCGGGAGTGGGAGAGAAGTACGTCAGAGTAGTTCAGGACATGTATGAGAGAAGCATGACGGTGGTGAGATTGTCACGGTCTCTGTGTTGGTCTATGTTGCCCTGGTTACGGTCCTGTCTCCGCCTTGCACTCCTCCCCTCTCGTTAGTTCCATATGTTTCACCTGTGTTTCTCGTATTTAAACCATGCCGGCACATTTCCCCAGTGCCAGATTATCGTTCATGTTTCGCTCCACGCCACGCCAAGTTTTTGCCAAGTCTGTTTGTTCATAGCCAGAGAATTTTCCTCGTCTTAGTTTTGACCACGCATCTTGTTAATCTGTGCTTCTTCTCCACCAATGCCACGACGACGACGTCAGAGCTCTTGACTCGTTTTGTTACTTTTCCACGTACCTCGTTTTCTGTTGTTACTTTGTGCCTGTTTTCTCCCTGACGTTGTCAGCCGATTTTGGTTACTCCTAGTTTTGCCACCTACTCACCTCAACCATAGAGAACCCGTCCGTCTTCCTGCCAGCTCTCCATAGATTCCATCTTACCACTACTCCCCTGCCGTGAGCCGTCCCGGGTGTTCCTACCGGCCGAAGCCTATCACGTCATTCACTTCATTCATTCTCTTTCAATAAATCATTTTCTTCCAGTCGCTCGTCCTTGCCTCTATTTGGGTCCTCTAAACGCGCCCCTTCTGATAGTATAATCTGGCCACAATGGACCCACCCAAGGCGAGTGATTGGAAGAAAAGGGTCGAGAGCGCCATAGTCCATCATGACCATCATGGTGTGTACTACATGTGTGTAGCCCCCGCTCCGGTACAATTAGAGTCTTACGTGTCTCCTCCGGAGCCGTTCACAGGAGATCCTAAATTTTGCAGGGCCTTTATAGTAAAATGCAAACTGTTGTTCAGGCTTAGACAGTCTGCCTTCCCCACCGAGGACGCCCGCATAGCGTACGCCGTCTCGCGTCTCACCGGGAGGGCCGGGCTGTGGGGAACGGCAGAGTGGGAACGGGATTCATTTTCCACCTCCACCTTTGAACACTTTTGCCAGGAATTGCTTCGAGTTTTCAGACCTACCAAGTCAGACTGTGACACCTCTCGTCTTCTTTCTCAGGTGGTGCAGGGCAACAGTTCTGTGGTAGCCAGACTGCCACAGAACTGCCAGAGTCCCTCGATTCACTCATAGAATTATGCACTCGGGTGTACCATAGAATGGGCGAGAGACGCCCAGTGCCCCGTCCGTCTAACCCTCGCATTCATGTCACTAGTGTTCCCCAACAGGAGTCCCAAGTGAGCCCCAAACTGAGTCCTCCTGAACCTATGCAGCTGGGTAGGACGCGCCTCTCACCGGAGGAGCGTGAGCGCCGGTCCCGGAATGGACTTTGTTTCTATTGTGGCCGTGCTGACCACAGAATTCGGTCCTACCCGTTAAAAGACAAGGCTCAGCAGGAACAACGGGGAAACTGCTGAGCCATTCCACTTCTGACCCCACTCCCATTTCTCGTCCCTGTCTCCAGGTTGTTCTGCAGGTTGCTGACTGGTCGGTTCCCTTGGCTGCACTTATTGACTCCGGAGCGGACTCTGAGCTCATTGATGAGGGTTTAGCCCGCAAGTTGCGTCTTTCCCTGAACCCTCATGTTAAACCAGTAGTTATCCGAGCTTTAGACGGCCACATTCTGAATCCTGGTGCCCTGCAGACAGCACCCCTCGCCATGCACATAGACAATCACCATGAAAAAATTACATTCCAGGTTATTCGGTCCCCTCCGCAGCCTCTTGTCCTTGGTTCCACCTGGTTAGCTCGTCATAACCCCCAGATCGATTGGGTGGAGGGGAGAGTAGTGAGCTGGTATTCACTCTCCGGCCCGGAGCGCGAGGCGATGAAGAAGTACATTAATGAGTCTTTGGCAGCCGGTCTCATCCGTCCTTCTTCCTCGCCTGCGGGTGCAGGGTTTTTCTTTGTCGGTAAGAAGGATGGGGGTCTCCGTCCATGTATCGATTATCGGGGTCTCAATCAAATCACCGTCCGTAACCGCTACCCGCTTCCCCTCATATCCTCTGCGTTTGAGCTACTGCAGGGTGCCACGGTTTTCTCAAAGTTAGATCTCCGCAATGCTTACCATCTGGTCCGCATCCGTGAGGGGGATGAATGGAAAACAGCCTTTAACACTCCGGCAGGTCATTTCGAGTACCTTGTCATGCCCTTCGGCTTGACCAACGCCCCCGCTGTTTTTCAAAACCGGGTTAATGATGTGCTGGGAGACATGCTGAATAAGTTTGTGTTTGTTTATCTTGACGATATTCTGATCTTCTCCCTGTCTGAAACCGAACATGTCACACACGTGCGCAAGGTCCTCAGTCGCTTATTTCAGAACAGCTTATTTGTCAAAGCAGAGAAATGTGAATTCCATTCATCCTCCGTCTCCTTCCTGGGGTACATCATCTCCCCCGGCAGTATGGAGATGGACCCCGGGAAGGTGAGTGCAGTCAGGGACTGGCCCACGCCTGTAAACCGTAAGCAGCTGCAGCGCTTCCTGGGGTTTGCTAACTTTTACAGACGCTTCATTAAGAGTTACAGTACAATCTCCGCCCCTCTACACAAACTCACCTCTGTTAAAAGTCCATTTCTATGGAACCCCGGAGCCGAGTCTGCGTTCCTCCGATTGAAGGCGGCGTTCTCCTCAGCTCCCATCCTCACTCTCCCTGACCCTGAGAGGCAGTTCATAGTGGAGGTGGATGCTTCCGATGTCGCGGGTGGGGGCCGTACTGTCCCAGCGGTCTGAGCTTGATCAAAAGGTTCACCCCTGTGCGTTCTATTCACGTCGACTTTCTGATGCCGAGAGGAATTACGACATTGGTAACCTGGAGGAGTGGAGGCACTGGCTGGAGGGGGCCAAACTGCCTTTCATTGTACTCACCGATCACAAAAACCTCGAATATCTCAAGTCGGCCAAAAGACTCAACTCCCGACAGGCTCGCTGTAGGTCAGACAGAGGAGTTCAAGGTGGAGGTGGGACTACACCAAGGATCGGCTTTGAGTCCCTTCTTGTTTACTATGCTGATGGACAGGTTGACAGATGAGGTCAGACAGAAATCTCCCTGGACAATGATGTTTGCAGATGACATTGTGATTTGCAGTGAGAGTAGAGAGCAGGTGGAAGAACAGCTGGAGAGGTGGAGGTTTGCTCTGGAAAGAAGAGGCATGAAAGTCAGTCGTAGCAAGACAGAATACATGTGTCTAAACGAGAGGGAGCAAGGGTGAGGTTACAGGGGGGTGAGGTGAAGAAGGTGCAGGAGTTTAAGTACTTGGGGTCAACAGTTCAGTGTGAAAGGGAGTGTGGAAAAGAGGTGAAGAGGCGAGTTCAGTCGGGTTGGAGTGGGTGGAGGAAAGTTTCAGGAGTGTTGTGTGACAGAAGAGTGTCAGCAAGACTCAAAGGAAAGGTGTACAGGACAGTGGTGAGACCAGCTCTGCTCTATGGATTAGATACAGTAGCAGTGAGAAAGAGACAAGAGGCAGAGATGGAAGCAGCAGAGATGAAGATGTTGAGGTTCTCCTTAGGAGTGACAAGGTTGGACAGAATAAGGAACGAGCTCATCAGAGGGACAGCGCACGTTGCCTGTGTTAGTAACAAAGTCAGAGAGGCCAGATTGAGATGGTTTGGACATGTGCAGAGGAGGGATAGAGAATATATTGTTAGAAGGATGTTAGAGATGGAGCTGCCAGGCAAGAGGGCGAGAGGACGACCAAGGAGGAGATATATGGATGTCCTAACAGAGGACATGAGGTTAGCTGGTGTCAGAGAGGAAGATGCCCAGGATAGAGTGAAGTGGAAAAGGATGATTCGCTGTGGCGACCCCTGATGGGAAAAGCCAAAAGAGAAGCAGTAGTAGTACTAGATCTGCATATTTGAGAAATGACTCAAAAATAATGTGGAGGAGCTTCATCATGCATCAAGTAAACCCCTATATACAGTCTCTAACCACTACAAAGGTTTTAAATTGAGTCCATAACGAGACCTTACGAAAGGTGACATGTGTTTCACCTGCTGAAGAGGAAACTGGAGGGATACCCCTCCAAAACAAACAGCAACTGAATAAGGCTGTAGTAAAAATCTTCAATCAGAAGAAAAAAAAGCAAATTGTAATGAAATGAATGAAACAAGAAATAAAGTCATGGAATGAAAGAAATTAATTTACTGTAATATGCTCTAAAATTACCATCTACAATACTTAATGACTGGCTGATAAACAAAATTTCTATATTTGTTGTTGTTTAATGCAATGGATGTAATTAAAAGAAAAGCTGAAGTTCTGAAATCCATATTTTACTAATCCAAAATGTCCTCAGTGAAGATAAAAAACCAATGAATTAGCTTGCTGTTCCAATAGTTTTGCATGCTATTTTGAACAAGGCAACTTACTGATTGTTAGCCCTGAATCTCTGGCTTTGTTATGTCTGAAATCTATGGTGTGGCCTTGGAAGTGTTTGATCGCAATGCAATATGAGTCTTTACAGAGTTTTTCCCTGATTTTTTAGTTATCTAGATCACACATTTTAAATGTAACTGCACATTGAAAACACACAAAATAATCAACATTTATTAAATTCCTAGTTTTTCAAAGATAAATGGATTTGTGTTGGAACTGCCACACACATTGCAGCTGGGTTCCTTTTTCTTGGGTCAGTCTTATTTTTGTCTGTTGTTTTATTATTGCATTGTGTTGCGTCTCTTGTCCTTAAGAGCTATCAATGACTAAAGGGAATTCTTTTTAGCATATCACGATGTTGTCAAGATGGCGCCCACTGTAGTGATTGTTGTTGTGACTTCCTCCTGGCACAGTTGGCTTATTTTGGTTATTTTTGTGTTAATATTAACTATAAATGTACAATATATTCATTTATTCTGACTGACTTCAACTACCTTCTGCACCAGTACATTGGCAATGCAGGCTTCCCGGACCCAGCCGCACTGGATTCGAGTAGGCACCGCAGCAGACAAACAAAGAACTCAAGGTGGGGGTGTGGCAAAAGAGTTGGGCTACATGCTAGGCTCAAGGCTAGGGCCATGAGACCACCACTACCTACTGTTCTCTTGAAAAGATGGATGAGATGAGAATCATGACAACAACACAAAGAAGTCAGAGAATGCTGTGCTCTGATTTTCACGGAAACCCGGCTCTTGGTCAGCAAGACAGATTCTGTTGAAGTGTTCATGGTGGAGTGCAGACCGTATAATCCACTGAGGGGATTCAGCCCCGGGGTTTATAGCAGCTGTTTACATCGTGCCACAGGTGGACATGGCTGCAGCACACAGCTTGCTGCACGACACAATGGAAGAGACTGTGCACCCAGACACAGTGTTTATAGTTGCTGGTGACCTGAACCCCTGAAACCTACAGAAGGTCCCCCCAAGGTGCCAACAGCATGTGAGCTTTCCGATGAGGGGAAATAACATATTAGATCAGGTCTACTACAACATGAAGGGGTCCAAGGCCGTGCCCAGACCGCACATTGGACACTCTGACCACATTTCCATGTTCCTCTACCCAGCATACAGACAACTTCTCAAGCAAGCTCCTTCAGTGAGTAAAACTGTTAAAGCATGGAATAAAGACACCTTATCTTTTTCAAGTCTCTGAACTCACAATAATGCCAGCCATTAGACAGATCATCAACACATCTCTCACAACAGGAACTTTTCCTACCTCATTCAAGCAAGCCCAGATTGCCCCATTCGTTAGGAAGCCTTCTCTTGACCTGTCTCTCCTTTTCCATTTCGGACGAAATGGCACGAATTGGTGCCAGCCATCTTCAATCCACTCTCAGACTGTCTTTCTCAGAATAACCTCCTTGATGTCAACCAATCTGGTTCAAGAATGGTCAGTCCACAGAGACGGTAGTTCTGATGGTCGTGGAATCCCTACGGGCTGCAAAAGCTGCAGATAATACTTCTGTCTTAATTCTACTATTTGCAGCCTTTGACAATGTGAACCATCAGATCCTCTTGTTGGCACTCTCTGACTTGGGCATCTCTGGATCAGCTCTAGTCTAAGTTTGGTCTTATTTGTTATTATTGCAGGGGCATGTTTCCGGGTGCACAGGGCTGTTTTTCGGGTTAGGCAGCTCATTCCATCATCGTGGCATCACTGAGCTGAAGAGTTTTACTTGGTGTCCTCTGTGTGGTGCTGGGACCACCAGAGGTCATTCGCTGATCGAATGCAGCGGACAGAAGGGATTGTAGACCAGAATGATTAGGTTTAAGTAAGCTGTAGAGTTGTAGGCAAGAGACAGAGCTTTTAACTTAATCCTTTCAGCCACAGGAAGCCAGTGCAGAGATCTGAAGAGCGGAGTGACATAAGTCCTTTTTAGCTGGTTAAAGATGAGGTGTGCTGCCGCATTTTGGATCATCTACAGTGGTTTGGTTGTGCATGCCTGTAACCCACCCATAGATCTTGCTGAGTTAACTTCAGTTTTGATGACTTACGCCAAATATTAGATATCATTAATCTATCTTTAGAAACAGGATATGTACCAAAGGCATATAAGGAAGCTGTAATCAAACCTCTACTTAAAAAACCTTGTCTTGATCCAGGTGTTTTAGCCAATTACAGATCAATATCAAATCTCCCCTTTATTTCTAAAATACTTAGTTTGCTGGGGGACCAACCCCTGATGGACAAAGACACTTTCCTTCTCTCAGCCCACATTTATATCACCACTGTATGACATTAACTCTGTGTCTTTTTTTTCCCCATAGTTGTGCTTGTCCCTCTCTCTGTCCTTGTCTTCAGGTGTCCCCAGCTTTGAAGCTACTGCTTACCAACCTGCCCAATGTTTTCCACTCAGCCCAACCGGTCAAGGCAGATGGCCGCCCACCCTGATCCGGGTTGTGCTGATGTTTTTCCTCTCCACTATTGCCTATAGCTGCTCAAGGGGGATTTGTAGTCAAGATGTGTGCTTTGTCTGTCCTTTTCGTTTTTTTACAGCTTCGGTAACTCAGTCTCTCTCTGCAATAGTTGGGTCCAAAGCTGCCCGCACTTGAGACTGATTAGAGCGCACCTTCAAAACCTGCCTGAACAGACACTCAGTGTTGGTGCATCTTGTATGTTTTCCAGTCCCTTGTTGTGAGGTGTTCAGTTTTTTATGACCAGTGTGTTTCTGGGTACTCCCCACACAATAAACTTTATTTACCTTCTACACCGCCTGTATGTGTGTTGTTTCTGCGCTTGGGTTGCTATTTGGCAAACCGTAACATTTGTTGGGTTTTGCCTAAATGCCTGTATAGTCTTGACTTTATCATGTAAAGTGCCCTGAGATTACTTTGTTGTAAATTGGCGCTGTATCAGTAAAGTTAAATCGAACTGAATGTAAAAGTGTGACAGTCTAACAAACCTGAACACATGGAGAATCAATGTTTAACATACATTTAATGTGACATGCTAAAAGTTAAAGATACAGCAAAAAATACACAAAAACTCCCATATAACCATTAGACACTAAAGTTTATTACTGAATTGTTTTTCAATATATTTGATAAGATTTGTTTTTCTCTCAAAGTGTAACAGCAAAACTAAGAACTGTAAGTGCTTTAAGTAACACCACTCTTCCACATTTTGTTTCCTACTCACAGAAAAAAAAATACTACTGTCAGATGAAGATGACAACTGTCTGAAGACGATGAAAGATGTTGAAGGATAAAACAGGTTCCTGATCTTGATCAGGTGATGCTGTTTTCTGGAAACTCAACTCAGACAAGAATGAGGAAGGAAGATAAAGCCAGTTACTGTATTCACTTTGTGCAAAACGATTCCATTACATACCGGTGATAAACAAGTCAGATGCTGAAAGACAGGGAATTTCATGGAACTTTGACCCTGTTCCATTGTCTCTGAATCAGTTTTTCAGAATAACAATGATCTTAGTCAGAGCATTTTTTTTATTCAATATCCATATTAAAATGTAATGATCCATTGTTATCCCACAGCATCTGATAATGATGCTTCCCAATGAATCAAATTGTGCCGGTTTATACATCCTTGGTGTATCATATTGGCGCCACAGTCACCCTTGGCGTTCCTATTGGAAGCTGCAGGAGCGCCACTATTTGACGCAATGGGAGTGGTTCCCATTGCGTCAAATAGTGGCGCATATATACACGAAACAGGTTTGTATGCTCAGTGACGGGTCTTCACTTCAAAGGGTCTTCTTCTACATGCCAAAATTTCCTTGACCAAGACACTGAACCCTGAGTTGCTCCTGGTTGGTCAGGTGAGCGTGGCAGCCTTTGCCATTAGTGTGCGAATGTGTGAACAAGAAGCAACATTGCAAAACGCTTTGCTCTATATGCAGAGTGTTTACCATTTACACACAGCTGCAATTGGTTTCATATACTCAGCATAGGCAGGACCGTCTTTAAATTATTTATTTCAAAGGTGTCTCTCACAATGACTTTAAAACAGAACACATACATTTAACATAAGAAAACCCAAAAATATTGTGCACAAATTTAAATTATTTTGGAATATCTGAAATAAACACAGGATCACTATTGCACATAGCTAAAACACCTGCTCACACCTAACATTAAAACTTGCTTAAATGTCCCTTAGTGGTATTCACCATTAGGAGATACTTTAAGTAGCTATAAACAGGCGTCTGGCTTTGGAAAAGTCATTTTAAAAGCTTAACATTAGCCAGATTTTTCTAATCCACAACATGCTTAAATCTGTTTTTAGGGTCAGTGTCCAAGATTCATTTAGTAAAAAAACAGAGGAAACTTCCTCATTACTTAGTCATGAAGTCCATCTTGATTGATTTTGTTGAACCAGAAGCTTTGTCTGTGCCTGTAGCTGTTATCTCGGTGGAGCCAAACCTGAGTTCCAGTTTGACCTGACGGTTCATACCTCTTTTAGTATCTGGCATGTTCACATAAAACGACCCAGCTTCCTCTATTCCCCACTCATCAACATACCTTGCTTTTCTTCTCTCTGTACGGTAAAATCTTATTTTCATCCTTGTGTCATCACCATCTACTGGATATAAAATGTGTTCTCTCGTTTCATCCCAGCTCACATCTTCATCTATTTCCACCAGTTTCATGAAAATGTCAATACACCAGTCCCCGTCTTTATTTGAATATTTCTTGAAATTCTTGTGTCTGGATTCGTCAAACCTCTCAGAGACAGACAGCCCATAAGTGAAGGTACTTTTACGGGTTTTCACCACAGCTGGGTTTCTTCCAAACATCACAGCTCCTTTCATGATGGCCTCTTGGGCCTGAATAGGACACAGAACTTTACACTGATGGCCGAACTCATCGATAATGTGCTGACGGAGAATCTGGCTGTCAGCATAGCCTCCCACTAACAGGATAACCTGAATGTTTAACTCTTTCCTTAAGATTTCTCTGAGACTGTTGGTGATTCCTGTCAGACTATCATCAAAGAAGGACCTCAGTTTCGCTCTGGAGATCTTGATCCACCCATCATCCCAGGATGCTCCTTTCACTTCTTTAAGGAACCTTTCGATACCCTGATGTTTCTGAGCTAGTAGACCCAGGTTGTACGGACAGATCATCTGAACATCTTCATCTGTTTTTTTAAGGAAAGTAAAATCATACATCATTTTCTGCAGCTCTCCTGGATACTTTTTTTCATATTCATCCCAGACACCACCAGAAAAGATTTCTCTGAGGAACAGTTTAAAGTTTGCATCGATGGTTTGTCCTCCCAGATTATTTCCAGAGGCCTTGTGCAGCTCCTTCAAGGCTCCTCCATTTAAAACTTCATGAACAGTTATGTCAATGGTTCCACCTTCGAAACCAAAAAGAAGTAATTAATTCTAATGACAGGGTCTGTACAAGTCATGTAATATTGACTAATTACTACCGTAAATTCTGGACTATAGAGCGCACCTAAATTTAAGCCGCACCCGATAAAATTTAAAAGAAATATATATTTTGTCACATATAAACCGCATCGGACTATAAGCCGCCAATATCCAGGCTGAGAAATAATATTTACATAGAAAGATGTTGAGATCTGTATGTCTGTTGTATGCGCTCCTACTCATTGTTCACAGTAGGCATGAGGATGTTCTGTGCGCTGTTTTACCGGCATTACGGTAAAGAGTGCGTTTACGTGTATGTGTGGCTGGTATAACACATGTCGAATGTACAGAGCCGACAAAAACGTCCTTGTTATAAATAAACGGCTTGTTCCATAGCCAAAGGAGAAGACGTCTCTTATTCTTCACGAATTACGCAGGAGTTGCTGCGCTCAACAAAAGATTTTGTACCATAAGTGTTTATTCATACACCTGAACCTGAATGGTGCCTGTAACACGGCAGTAAAAGTGCTGATCACACAAAACAGAAAAGTCACGGTTTTATTAATCTTCCTCCTGTGCACTAAAACCAAGTTGCTTTATTTTTCTTCCTCCTGCGAACTGAAACCACTGAACACCAAACCACTGTCACTTTTTCTTCCTGTGCACTGTTTAAGCGCAACTGCGCAACTATTAAAGTCGCTTCATTCTCCCGTGCACTGAAACCACAAATCGCTATTCATCTTCCTCCTGAGCATTGAAACCACTGTCACACTCGATTTCCTTCACGGATAGCCAGATCGATGGCTTCAAATTAAAAGCTGCATCATAGGAATTTCTTCGCGTGTTTTCCATTATGAGGGGGTGAGGGTGTAAAAACATTACCGTATTTTGCTGTTGTGCGTCTTGGGTTGCATGCGCTAAGAATAAAAACTGGCGCTTTTTTGTTTGCACTGACTTCCATCTACAGCGCCCATCTGAGGGCTGCAGAAAAATTCATAGAAAAGCCGCATCTCTGTAAAAGCCGCATGGTTCAAAACGTCGGAAAAAAGTAGCGGCTTATGGTCCGGAAAATACGGTACTATTACTGAAGAAGACATGTTAGGAAACTAATATGCTTTAACACAACATATTCCTAGTCAGTATTCCTAGTCATCATTAGAAATGTAAACAATTAAAGCTAATGTTGTTTTTCAGTAATCTCAGCACTTAATAGTTGTGCTTTCTTTTAAATATAATTAATTATATTTTGTATTAAAATAGTCAGGCTGATTTGAGGTCATCTGCATTATCGTGTACTAAATAATCACCAAATACAAACTACTATTTCAAAGTGAGAAAAAAAATCTTTGAAGCAACTTATTTGTTCTCTGGGCTATTGAAGAAATATGGAGTTGTGTTGTGGTCCCAGTGTGGCAAAAACACAATAATTCTTTTTCAAGTGATTGCTTACTTGTTGCTTGTAATACAAAAGATGACAAGTAAAAGCCTATAAATATTTACTGAGGTTTGTGTAACTGTGAACAACGCTACATCCAGTACCTCCACAGTCAACAACGATACTTTAAATGTTAACTTTTTCCTAACCATGGATGCATCTACTTTCTTCTACTGTCACACCTTTTCTGGAAAAGGTGAATATCTACACTCAGTAATGTCCAACTGTTCCTCCAGCTCCAGCTGATTGATTAAACATCCTTTATTCGTCACTGAGCACATATACATTTGCACATACAAGTTACAATGAAATTAGTTTTCTTCATTTAACCCATCCCTCTGGGGGGAGCAGTGAGCTGACATAGGCACCCAGGCAGCTGGGGGCGACTGTGGTGCGATGGGTAGAGCAATCGCCCACCAGTCCTACAGTTTTTGGCTCTGGCTCCTCTGGTCACACTGAAACCCTACTTAGTTGCACCTTAGTTGGTGAGCATTGGCCAGCTGCATAGCAGCTCCCCCATCAGTGTGTGAATGTGTGTGTGTGAATGGGTAAAATAAGAAGCAGTGTAAAGTGCTTTGAGTGCCAATAGGTAGAAAAGCACTGGATAAGTGCAAAACATTTACTCTGTCTTATTCACGTTATAAAAAACTGTGTAACCATGAACAATGTTTCACCCAGTACCTCCACAGTCAACAACGATGTACTGTGTTCCTGCAGACTGATCTAGGGCCTCTCCTCCATGCTCCTCTGTTATGAACCCATTAGCTGAGAGCTTCTTACACCAGAGTGAAGCTGCTTCTGGTTCCAGTGCTATCACCAACTTGTCCTCACTTCCTTCTGTCACAATTCCTGCCTGGAAGAAAGTGAATCACTACTTTCGGCATTTTGTATCGTCACTGTCTTTTGAACATGATGTTGTTACCTGAGTTGCAGCTTCTCTCATGAACTGTTTTGCTGATGGATCCCAGATGGCAGGAACCGTCAGAACCCAGGTGAAGTCAGAGCTAACAAACATCTTCCCTGCTGTGTTCTTACTGATGGTTCTCAGAGCGTCTTCCTTCATGTAGCTCAGAGCTGCTGTGAACACTTTCAGGGCTTTCATTGACTTTCCATTAGCAGCTGTGATCATCATGTGGCTGTTGACTTTCTGTTGATGATTAGTGTTAGTTAATCATACAATACTTGGTTTAACTGATGCAGACCTATAGAGGATGCTGAGGCTAGCAAAGGATGTTATTAGTACCACACTAGTGCCCTCAGACACATTTACACCGGCAACAATCAAAAGAAAACCAGCATCCTAAAAGACATCATGCACCCCAGGCATCCCCTGGCCAGATCAATCAGAATTAAAACCAACCGATATAAAACACCTTCCAAGCTCATAGAGCAGTTTGCACTAGTTTTTACACCCCGTACGTAATATGTATTAGCATATGTTTGTAATTTTTTTTCATCTTTTGTAACTTCTAAGTGCATTTGTTTCTATACCAGTTGCTAGTTGTCTTCTTTTCTGGCAAATGGCAAGCGTATTTCTTTTTCTTTTCCATATTCAAGTGTTTGTGTTATACTTTTTTTCATCTAAACCCATCACATTCTTATCTTTACTTTTTTTGTACTTTGTAATAACCCCATTCGCCTAATTTCAAGGTAATAAACCCCATTTCAAGAACTGGAATTGCAATTATCACCCACCCACGCAGTCGTCTAATTTTACACTTGAACTAAATCACCCTCATGTAGAACTACTTATATATATTACCTCACTTATCTTATTCTATATTTATGTATCTTCTTATATGTCTCTTTTACTCGTTTCTCTAAACGTTCATATATTTCAATTCAATTCAATTCAACTTTATTTATATAGCGCCAATTTACAACAAGGTCATCTCAGGGCACTTTACATAATAAAGTCAAGACTATACAAACATTTAGAGAAAACCCAACAAATCCCCCTTGAGCAAGCCATAGGCAACAGTGGAGAGGAAAAACTCCCTTTAACGGAAGAAACCTCCAGCAGAACCAGGCTCAGGGTGGACGGCCATCTGCCTTGACCGGTTGGGTAGAGTGGAAAGTGGAGAGAGAAAAGAAAAGAGCAACAAAAGCAACAACAAAACATTGAGCAGTTTAATAGGACCAGTAGCTGCACACTGGAGGACACACACCGCCAAATCCGGGGACACCTGTGGACAGGGAGAGAGAGAGGGGGAAAGACAGGGAGAGAGACGACTACGGGACAAAGAAGACACAGAGTTAATGTCATACAGTGGTGACATTATAGATGTGGGGTGAGAGGAGAGAATGAGGAGAAGAGGAAGTGGCACAGTGCATAGTCCCCCAGCAATCTAAGCCTGTAGCAGCATGACTATAACCAACTATAAGCTTTATCAAAAAGGAAGGTTTTGAGCCTAGTCTTAAAAATAGGGAGGGTGTCTGCTTCCCGAATCTGGACTGGGAGCTGGTTCCACAGGAGAGGAGCTTGATAGCTAAAGGCTCTGCCTCCCATTCTATTTTTGGAAATTCTGGGAACCACAAGTAGGCCTGCATTTTGGGACCGAAGTGGTCTAGTAGGATGATATGGTACTAAGAGATCTTTTAAATATGATGGGGCTTGGCCGTTTAAAGCTTTATAGGTGAGAATAAGGGTTTTAAATTCTATTCTGGATTTAATTGGAAGCCAATGGAGAGAAGCTAATGAAGGTGAAATATGATCTCTCTTACCAATCCCAGTCGGTAATCTTGCTGCAGCATTTTGGATTAATTGGAGGCTTTTTAGAGAGTTACTAGGGCAGCCTGAAAGTAGAGAATTACAATAGTCCAATCTAGAAGTAACAAATGCATGAACCAATTTTTCAGCATCGCTTTGGGATAGGATGCTCCTAATTTTGGCAATGTTCCGTAGGTGGAAGAAGGCTGTTCTAGAGATTTGCTTTATGTGTGAGGTAAATGACAAATCCTGGTCAAAAATGACTCCAAGATTCCTTGCAGTACTACTGGGGGCAAGAGTTATGTCGTCTAAAGTAGCGATATGGTTAGAAAACATGTCTCTTAGACTATTAGGCCCAAATACAATAACTTCAGTTTTATCTGAGTTTAGAAGAAGAAAATTATACGTCATCCAGTCCCTTATATCTTTAAGACATGCTTGTAGTTTGATTAATTTATTTGTTTCATCAGGTTTCATAGATAGATATAACTGCGTGTCATCAGCGTAGCAGTGAAAATTTACAGAGTGTTTTCTAATAATGTTGCCTAGGGGAGACATATATAGAGTAAAGAGTATTGGTCCTAATACAGAGCCTTGTGGAATTCCATAACTAACTTTTGTGTATGTCGAAGATTCATCATTAACATGAGTAAATTGGAATCTATCTGATAGATACGATTTAAACCAATTTAGTGCTGTTCCTTTAATTCCAATTAAATGTTCTAGTCTCTGTATTAATATTCTGTGATCAATGGTGTCAAATGCAGCACTAAGATCTAGCAGAACTAGTATAGAGACAAGTCCGTTATTTGAAGCCAGAAGAAGATCGTTGGTGACTTTAATCAGTGCGGTTTCTGTGCTATGATGAACTCTAAATCCTGACTGAAATTCTTCAAACAAGTCGTTTCTGCGCAGGTGGTCACATAATTGCTTTACAACTACTTTTTCAAGTATTTTAGAAATAAAGGGGAGATTGGATATTGGTCTGTAATTGGCTAAGACATCTGGATCCAGACTAGGTTTTTTAAGTAGAGGTTTGATTACAGCTATCTTATAAGCCTTTGGTACATATCCTGTTTGTAAGGATAGATTAATGATATCTAATACGAACCTGTCTAATAAGGGTAGAGCGTCTTTGAGCAGTCTATCTTGAATAGGGTCTAGCAGACATGTTATTGGTTTAGATGCCATAATAGTTGAACTTAACTCAGCAAGGTCTATGGGCACGAAGCAGTCTAAAAGGGACTGTGGACTTACTGATGATTCTAATTCTGTTGTATTTGTGGGGAGGGTCTGGTGAATTTTATTTCTAATAGCTATGATTTTGTTTGTGAAGAAGGTCATGAAGTCATTGCTACATAGCGTTGAGGGAATACTAGTCTCAACTGAACTATGGCTCTTAGTCAGCCTGGCTACAGTGCTGAAAAGAAACCGGGGGTTGTTCTTGTTTTCCTCTATTAGTGATGAATAATAAGCTGTTCTGGCTTTACGAAGTGCTAATTTGTGTAAGTATAAACTTTTTTTCCAGGCTAGGCGTGATTCTTGTGAATGAGTGGAACGCTACTTCCTTTCTAGTCTTCGTGACGCCTGCTTTAAATTGCGGGTTTGCGAGCTATACCATGGAGATCGCCTGTTCAGAATTACTGCCTTCTTTTTTAGAGGGGCAACACTATCAAGTATGGAACGTAAAGATGCTGCATAATTATCAGTAAGGTAATCAACTTGTGCAGGAGTACAGTTAATGAGGTTACTCTCAGTTGTATCAGTACATGTTGAAGTAAATGATGAAGGGAACATTTCCTTAAATTTGTTCACAGTGTTTTCAGATAAACACCTACTGAAGCAAAACTTCTTTCTAGCTGCTGTGTAGTCCAATAAACTAAATTCAAATGTTATTAGGAAATGGTCAGAGAGAACAGAATTATGAGGAAATACTGTTAGTTTATCAATTTCAATACCGTATGCAAGGACAAGGTCTAGGGTGTGACTAAAACAGTGAGTGGGTTCATTTACAATTTGAGAGAAACCATATATGACATTTTTAAACAGTCCATTCTAGAGTTGCTAAATATTTTGTTGTTGTTCTAAAACAGACAATAAGATTTTGAGTATAATATTTAATGATAGTGACCCACGTATATCTCAAATTATAACATTTTTTGGATTTGTGTATATATATATTAAAAGTAACAATTTGTACTCACAGTTCCATAGAGGGCCATTTTAAAACCTTCAAAAAAGAAACATTTCTGTGCTTCTTCTCCACGCATGTTGTTATAAGCCATTTTAGCTTCAAATCCAAACTTTAAAAACTCTTCCTGTTCGTCAAAAAGAATACAGGTCGGAGTCTTTGTGGTCTGCAGACTTAACAGTTTTCCCCAGGTTTTTAGATGAAGGGTGATTTCTGCATTTCTGGGTGTCAAACTGTATGCATACCCGCTGAATGTTGTGCCAAAGTCTACTGCTATAATATACGAATCACCCATCGTTGAAACCAGCCCTGCTAGTTCAAGGTAAGATGTTAAAGTGCCAGTCAGCAGCTGTCGTGCTCATTTCTCAGTTTTCTCTCCATAAGCCCCACCCACTGTTTTCCCAATCTGCATGACAAACATCAAGGTTAAGCATGTGTCAGCCTTCTTTATGGTATTTTAGTACCATAGTACCATTGACTCTAGATTATCTCAACTATTTAATTTGTTAGTTTCCAGGTTCTAAACAAAAACCTAGTAAAGTCCACATTAATATTTGGCATATTTTTATTTTTTATTTTTGTATTTATTATCACAGGACTGACACATAAAGTCATATATTTAGTCAAAATAACTTCTATACTACAAGCATGGTTACAGATAAATAAATAAGACAGAAGAGCATTTCTAAGATCACCTGAATCATAGACATATTAATGGCTGTGTTAGGCTTGTTAAAACTGTGGATGTGAAATCATGTAACTTCCAGTATTCATGACTTTTCACTAATTTTATCAACTGTGTGGAATTAAATGTTCTTCACCATACAGTTCTCTCTTTTAATTGGATATAAAAAACAGGAATATAGGAATATCCTATATTCACTCAGACATGGTAAACTATGTTTATTTTTTATGAAAGATAACACTCCACTGTGATTGACATTAACATTGTTCTAATGCTTTGACTTGCTCTATGATTGTAAAAACTCTTCGTTGCATAGTAACAGTTCCATGTCTTTACTGTAATAATGGAACATGGTATTACCCCATTGGTATAACCCCTCACCTTGCTGAGTTAATGCCATTCTGTGTTGCTTGTTCTCAGCCATTCCAGGCACATGATGTCATAAACTGTAAATGTTGTAGTTACTGGTAAAAGTTTTTGTGGCACAGCTGCTTGTGCTTTCCTAAACCCAAACATCATCAGCTCCACACATTTCGAGGTAATCATATTGTAGGTTTATGTATTTCTCGTGATGTTTTTTTTATGTGTTTTCCTGGAACAACTGCTGTGGTAACTTTTGGGAAGTTTGGTTTAGGTAACAGCAGAGGTATGTATCATGTAGCTGAGCAAGTTGAGCTTGTTTTTGTATTTTCTGGCACATGCTTCTATACATAACTGGAATACTTCTGTATGAACAAAACTGTAACTCATCATGTTCACCTGAAACCAATGATGAGACAAACTCTGGATTACCTACCAGGCACACAACATGTGGGCAAAGTGACTTCTGTTAAAGGTGTGTTTTGTTGCACAAATGTGCCTTATGACACTGATTAATTAATGAATATGACATAATGTCTACGCTGAGTTTAGATTTGGGTTTTGCCTATTCAGACTGCATTTATGGATAAAACCAGAGAGCTGTGTATGGGTGAAAAACAAGCAATTGTGAAGCTGAGAGACGATGGAAAATCGGTTGAAGCCATCCTACAAACATTGGCCATAGGCAGTAGAACCATTCGGAATGTCCTGAAGGACTAAGCAACAGACTTCACACAGGTAGACCAAGGAAAACAACTGCAGTTGACAACAAAAACATGGTAAAAGCTTTAAAGAAAGAGCCTAAAAACAGTGTTAGTGACATCAGACAGAAGTGAAGGCATCACAATCTACTGTTTGCAGAAGTCTTCATGGACAAAAGTACAAACCACTCATTAGCGAAGAAGAAGGGGAAGGCCAGGCTGGAATGTGTTAAAAAAATGCAGAGATGAGCCTCAAGTTATATGGACTGATGACCAAAGTGATGGAAAGGCTAATGTTTCCAGAAAGAGCTTATGATCCCAATCATCCATGTCATCTGTGAAACACAGTGGAGGTAATGTTATGGCTTGGGCTGCCATGGCTCCTTTTGAAACAGGCTCATTAATCTTTATTGATGATTTTTATCTTTATTGATGGCAGCAGCGAAATGAACTCAGAAGTCTACAGAAAAATTCTGTTTTAAAGAAAGATGCAACCAAACTGAGTCGTCACAAAGGAGCTCGTCACGGGGCAAGAAGTGGAAGGTTTTAGACAGGCCAAGTCAGTCTCCTGACTTAAACCCCATAGAGCTGCATTTTACCTGACAGAACAAAGTTACCCTCTAAACAAACAGCAACTGAGGCTGCAGTAAAAGCCTGGAAAAGTATCACAAAAGAAGAATGCAAAAATTTGGGGATGTCACTGGGTCACAGGCTTGATACAGGTAATGCACCTAAATATTATGTCCTATTAACTAGATCTATCAATTCAATTCAATTCAACTTTATTTATATAGCGCCAATTTACAACAAAGTCATCTCAGGGCACTTTACATAATAAAGTCAAGACTATACAAACATTTAGAGAAAACCCAACAAATCCCCCTTGAGCAAGCCATAGGCAACAGTGGAGAGGAAAAACTCCCTTTACCGGAAGAAACCTCCAGCAGAACCACGCTCAGGGTGGACGGCCATCTGCCTTGACCGGTTGGGCTGAGTGGAAAGTGGAGAGAGAAAAGAACAGAGCAACAAAAGCAACAACAAAATATTGAGCAGTTTAGTAGGACCATTAGCTGCACACTGGAGGACACACAGTGCCAAATCCGGGGACACCTGAAGACAGGGAGAGAGAGAGGGGGAAAGAGAGGGAGAGAGATGACTACGGGACAAAGAAGACACAGAGTTAATGTCATACAGTGGTGACATTATACATGTGGGGTGAGAGGAGAGAGTGAAGAGAAGAGGAAGTGCCACAGTGCAGAGTCCCCCAGTAGTCTAAGCCTATAGCAGCATGACTATAACCAACTATAAGCTTTATCAAAAAGGAAGGTTTTGAGCCTAGTCTTAAAAATAGAGAGGGTGTCTGCTTCCCGAATCTGGACTGGGAGCTGGTTCCACAGGAGAGGAGCTTGATAGCTAAAGGCTCTGCCTGCCATTCTATTTTTGGAAATTCTGGGAACCACAAGTAGGCCTGCATTTTGGGACCGAAGTGGTCTAGTAGGATGATATGGTACAAGGAGATCTTTTAAATATGATGGGGTTTGACCGTTTAAAGCTTTATAGGTAAGAAGAAGGGTTTTAAATTCTATTCTGCATTTAATTGAAAGCCAATGGAGAGAAGATAATGAAGGTGAAATATGATCTCTCTTTCCAATCACAGTCAGTAATCTTGCTGCAGCATTTTGGATTAATTGGAGGCTTTTTAGAGAGTTACTGGGGCAGCCTGAAAGCATCGCTTTGAGACAGGATGCTCCTAATTTTGGCAATGTTTCTTAGGGGGAAGAAGGCTGTTCTGGAGATTTGTTTTATGTGTGAGGTAAATGACAAATCCTGGTCAAAAATGACTCCAAGATTCCTTGCAGTACTAGTGGGGGCAAGAGTTATGTCATCTAAAGTAGCAATATGGTAAGAAAACATGTTTCTTAGACTTTTAGGCCCAAATACAATAACTTCAGTTTTATCTGAGTTTAGAAGAAGAAAATGATATGTCATCCAGTCCTTTATGTCTTTTAGACATGCTTGTAGTTTGATTAATTTATTTGTTTCATCGGGTTTCATAGATAGATATAACTGCGTGTCATCAGCGTAGCAGTGAAAATTTAGGTGTTTTCTAATAATGTTGCCAAGGGGAGACATATATAGAGTAAAGAGTATTGGTCCTAACTTGGAGCCTTGTGGAATTCCATAACTAACTTTTGTGTATGTCGGAGATTCATCATTAACATGAACAAATTGGAATCTATCTAATAGATACGATTTAATCCAATTTAGTGCTGTTCCTTTAATTCCAATAACATGTTCTAGTCTCTGTAATAATATTCTGTGATCAATGGTGTCAAATGCAGCACTAAGATCTAGCAGAACTAGTATAGAGACAAGTCCGTTATCTGAAGCCAGAAGAAGATCATTGGTGACTTTAATCAGTGCGGTTTCTGTGCTATGATGAACTCTAAATCCTGACTGAAATTCTTCAAACAAGTCGTTTCTGCGCAGGTAGTCACATAATTGCTTTACAACTACTTTTTCAAGTATTTTAGAAATAAAGGGGAGATTGGATATTGGTCTGTAATTGGCTAAGACACCTTGATCCAGACAAGGTTTTTTAAGTAGAGGTTTGATTACAGCTACCTTATAGACCTTTGGTACATATCCTGTTTGTAAAGATAGATTAATGATATCTAATACAAACGTGTCTAATAAGGGTAGAGCGTCTTTGAGCAGTCTAACTGGAATAGGGTCTAGCAGACATGTTGTTGGTTTAGATGCCATAATAGTTGAAGTTAACTCAGCAAGGTCTATGGGCACAAAGCAGTCTAAAAGGGACTGAGGACTTACTGATGATTCTAATTCTGTTGTATTTGTGGGGAGGGTCTGGTGAATTTTATTTCTAATAGCTATGATTTTGTTTGTGAAGAAGGTCATGAAGTCATTGCTACATAGCGTTGAGGGAATACTAGTCTCAACTGAACTATGGCTTAGTCAGCTTGGCTACAGTGCTGAAAAGAAACCGGGGGTTGTTCTTGTTTTCCTCAATTAGTGATGAATAATAAGCTGTTCTGGCTTTACGGAGTGCTAATTTGTATAAGTATAAACTCTTTTTCCAGGCTAAGCGTGATTCTTGTGAATGAGTGGAACGCCACTTCCTTTCTAGTCTTCGTGACGCCTGCTTTAAATTGCGGGTTTGTGAGCTATACCATGGAGATCGCCTGTTCAGAATTACTGCCTTCTTTTTCAGAGGGGCAACACTATCAAGTATGGAACGTAAAGATGCTGCATAATTATCAGTAAGGTAATCAACTTGTACAAGAGTACAGTTAATGAGGCTACTCTCAGTTATATCGGTACATGTTGAGGTAAATGATGAAGGGATCATTTCCTTAAATGTGTTCACAGTGTTTTCAGATAAACACCTACTGAAGCAAAACCTTTTTCTAGCTGCTGTGTGGTCCATTAAATTCAAATGTTATTAGGAAATGGTCAGAGAGAACAGAATTATGGGGAAATACTGTTAGTTTATCAATTTCAATACCTTATGCAAGGACAAGGTCTAGGGTGTGACTAAAACAGTGAGTGGGTTGATTTACATTTTGAGAGAAACCAATTGAAGCATCTACATGAATGTTAAAATCGCCCACTATGACGACTTTATCTGCACTAAGCACTAAGTCGCCTAGAAAATCTAAGAATTCAGTGAAAAATTCAGAATAAAGGACTGGAGGACGGTACACAATAACAAATAGAAGTGGATTTTGAGTTTTCCAAATTGGGTGTGAAAGGCTCAAAGTAAGACTCTCAAATGAGTTATAACTATGTTTAGGTCCAGGGTTTATTGGTAAGCTTGAGTGATGAATTCCTGCTACCCCTCCACCTCGGCCAGAGCTTCTAGGAACATGATAGTTAATATGACTTGGGGGGGTCGACTCATTTAAACTGACATATTCTTCCTTCTGCAACCAGTTTTCAGTGAGACAAAATAAATCGAATTGATGATCGCTTATCAAGTCATTTACTAACAGAGATTTAGATGAGAGAGATCTGATATTTAATAATCCACATTTAATTGTTTTAGTTTTTTGTTCAGTAAGAGGAGCAGTCCAGATTTTTATTAAGTTATTATGATTAACTCCTCTTTTGATCATTTTAGTTTGTAAAATTTAGTTAATCGGGGAACAGACACAGTTTCTATAGGAATGTGGGAGTTGTGGGGGGGTGGCGGCGGTAAGGATACTGCAGAGAGGCGTGTAGGACTGGATCTCTGCATCCTAGGCTCAACTCTGGACTGTCAATCTTTTGGTTGTCTAATAAAATCAGCCATATTTTTTGATAAGACAGAGGCACCATCCAAAGTAGGATGGATACCATCTCTCCTAATAAGCCTAGGTTTTCCCCAAAAACTTTTCCAATTGTCTATGTAGCCCACATCGTTTGCTGGACACCACCGAGACAGCCAGCAGTTGAATGACAACATGCGGCTATACATGTCGTCACTGATCAGATTTGGCAGGGGTCCAGAGAAAACTACAGAGTCCGACATTGTCTTTGCAAAGTTACACCCCGATTCAATATTAGTTTTGGTGACCCCCGATTTGCGTAATTGGGCGTCATTTCGGCTGCTGGCGTCTCTAAGTTCACATTTCTGACTATGAAGTCGCCAGGTACCAGAGTTCGTTCCCAGCGGGTGTGTCGCTGAGTGGGGAAAATTGATTAGAAACGTGAACCGGCTGGTGGTGAACCTGGGGCATCTGTTTAGCGTTAGATCGCTTACGAACCGTCACCCAGCCGGCCTGGCTTCCCGGCTGCTCGGTTACTGCTGGGGAACATCTAACAGTGGCTAAGCTAACAGTGGGTATGCCAGGTTGGTCCGCACCAGCTACCGGGGCCTGACTAGCTGGATTGTTTGTCATGGTGCGGAGCAGTGCTTCCAATCAGAGAGCCTTGCCTCCAAAGCTGTAATAACCTTACACTTATAACAAGTACCGTTATCACTAAAGGAGGCCGAGGAAAAACTAAACATGTGGCAGACAGAGCAAGTCAGAGGAGAGACAGAAGGAGACGGAGAAGCCGTTGCTAGGTGCTAGGCTAACAAAGCTAGATCGATTAGGTATAGTTAGTGTTAGCTAGTTTTTTTTGTTATTTCAGGAGAGAAGGTGTTTGCGCAAACAAATCTTATGCCCCAAGTGACAGTTTATACACAGAGAAATCACTAATTTAGAAAACAAGAGCTACGATTAACCAGTGAACAATCCTTCGGCAGAGACCCGAAACAGTGTGAAGAAACAGGAAGTGACACAATACGCTTACCACAGGAGGAGTCAGGATTAGACTCTCAACTCTCAACTCTACTCTAAAACTCTCAACTCTATCTCTTCCAGTAAATTTGCCCACATGAAAGCATATCTTCTGTGCATTAGATTCAAATGTAAATACCTGGAAATGAAAGCTGAGATGTTGATTTATTGTCTCATATTCATATTTTGATGTCAAACCCAAAAGTTTTCAGTCTACAGCAAAAATAAAGGAATTGGCCTCAGTGTTCCAATACTTTTAGAAAGGAGTCTATTGCTATTGGGAGAAAAGACCTCCTGTTCCGCTCTTTGTCACAGTGGATTTGAAGAACCCTCTTGCTGAAGCTTTCTTCTGTTTGACCAGCAGATTGTGGAGAGGATGTGAGCTGCTCTCCATGTTTGCAGTTTGCACAGCATCCTTGTCTCTTCTACCAACTACACACTTTCTGTAGAGGTAGCTTCCTCAGGTATCAGAGTCTGCCGTGTCCCTTTCTGTAAACTGTTGTTGCCGTGAATTCCAAGACATCTGTACCCCTCCACTACTTCCATCGCCTCACCTAGAGAGGGGAGGGTTTTGACTGTGCTCCTAGTCCTTAAGTCCAAGACCATCTCTTTGGTTACTTATACACATTTTTGACGCGGTGGTTGTTTCCTCATCAGTCCACAAAGCTGCTTCCATACTGTGCTTCCTCACAACCATTGATACACCTCACTACTGCAGAGTTTTCAGAGAACTTCTGCAGGTGATCACGTTGTATTGGAAATCAAGGGTGTACAAGTTGAAGAGGAAGGGTGAGAGGATTGTCCCCTGAGGTGCTCCTATGTTGCTGACCACCCACTCAGACACACTTACCCACAGCCGGGAGCAACTTAGGGTTCAGTCAACATGTAGTGAGGATAGACTGAGGGTAGATGGAGAGGATTTTTTGGCAGTGGATCCAGGCAAAATGTCTTCCACAGTGCCAGCACCTTCTCCTGAATCAGGCTCAGGCCATAGAGGGGCTGTAGAATCAATCACTAAGCTGCTTAGCACAGGCTTTCAGGACTGGATCTGATTTCAGTTTTTAAGTTGCTTTTCTGACCAAAGTGAGGGAAGCAATACTGATGCAGTGTCATGATCCAGCCCTTTATCTTCATTTGCTGTTTCATTATTATTATTAATTTTGTAGCTCTCTCCCCCACTTCTTCACCACTCCTCACTGCTAATTATTGCTTTTACTTCTTCCCCCGCCTATTTACATTCATCATCTTCTCTTCATGTTGGATCATCCTGTCCTCTGGTTGCCTGATTCTTACTATTAACAGTGCCTGGTCCAAGTGTTGTATAGTGAGCCTGACCCCATTACAGTACGTGTGTGTGGGGTATATCCAGGAATTTCCATGGACTATGATGTTTGCAGATGACATTGTGATCTGTAACTAGAGCTGGGGAGAGGAAAACTTAGAGAGGTGGAGGTCTGGTTTGGAAAGTCAAGGAATTAAGGTTGTGTGTGAATGGGAGGGACCCAAGTAGAATGGTGAGGTTACAGGGAGGAGATGTAAACAAGGTGGGGCAGGACTATAAGTACTCAGAATCAACAGTTCAGAGCATCGGAGAGTGTGGAAAAGAGGAGAAGAGGCGTTTATAGGCAGGTTGGAGCAGGTGGAGAAAAGTGTCAGGCGTGTTGTGTGATAAGAGTATCAGCGAGGATGAAAGGAAAGGTCTTCAAGACAGTTGCGATATTGCAAAGTATTATGATTTAGAGACAGGGAGACTGAAAAAAAGACAGGAGGCAAAGGCAGAGACAGCAGAGCTTATGATTAGATGGAGGCAGGTAATTTTCTGTGGCGACCACTGAAAGGGAAAAACCTAAATGAAAAGATGAAGACAGAACAGAAAAAGCACATGAAAAATCTTTCTTTTGTTACAGTTGTGTGCAAAAGGTTTACATCCCTTTACAGCAAAATGGGATATGGGGCTGCAAATTTAATTCTCAATTTAATATCATAATAAAAACAATAATGCACAGTTTGGTTGGAACAAATGGTCTTTCATCATAAGAAGTAACGCAAATGGTCAAGGAGTGTAACACAAGGAGTGTTTCCAATGTAAATATGTATATATTTTTAGTTTTAAATAGCTTTTTTCTGTTAAACTATAATGCACATTTGTCATGGTTGTCATCCTGAGCTGTGTTGCCCTGGATACGGTTCCTCCCTTCCTGATGCTCCTCCCTCTCTCCTCCCCTGCTGCTCTTTCGTTAGTGTAATCCTGCACACCTGTCTTATCCTTCTTAAGCCCCAGTTACCTGTCTCTCTTTGCCAGAATGTCTTTCAGCAACAATTGATTCAGCAACCTTTTCTCTAGTCTGTACCCACTTGATCTGCTCCTCCTGTCGCTAGTTTTTGTGCCTGTTTTGTTTGGACCTCCAGCCTGATCTGCTCCTCCTGTCGCTAGTTTTTGTGCCTGTTTTGTTTGGACCTCCAGCCTCCTGTTTCCCGTGATTACTTTGTTACTTTCTGGCCACGATCTTTTTCGCCTGGTCTGTTCCCCGGGGAACCCGCAGTAGTAAGTTGTCATTTGTTTTATTTTTCCACCGGTGTGTTTTTTCATTCTCTAAGATTATTAGTAAATCTTTCTCTCGAGTGAAGTTTTTGCCTCGACCGTTTTGAGTTGTTACTTTGTTTATTGTTTCTTAAATTGTTACTTTGTTCATCATATCCGGACAACCCTCCTGAGTTCACCATCCCCGTCTGGTCCGCTTTTTCGTGTTCACCCGCAACCTGGCCGAGAGTCCTACACCTCTCCCTCCACTCATCATTCCCGTAAGCCCGTTATCATTAGTCCTCTGTTCTGGTTTATGTTTTCTTTACTCACCCTCTGTTTACCCCTAGGCCTCAGACCTGTCCGGCTCCTGAACAGAGTTTTCGCCACCCCGCACAGCTCCAACCAGATTCCACAACATCCGCTTCCAATAAAATCTCTGCTCTTTCACTACCTTCTGACTCTGCCTCTTATCTGGGTCCACATAAGAACATAATTGTGACAGTACGTTCTGGCCAAAAGTAATTATGGACCCTGCAGAAGTGAAGGAGTGGAAGGGCAGAATAGAGAGTGCCCTCTCTCTACACGACACCAGTCTAGCCGAGATCCAGACCAAATTGCGGACTATTTCTCAACATCTCCAAATGGTCCTCTCCACTTCCTCAGCAATAGCTCCCTCTTCTCCTACCCCGACTCCCCCTCCTTCAGCACCAGTCGCTTCTCGTTCCCCTGATTTTTGTGTAGCCCCTCCGGAACCTTATTCCGGAGATCCTAAGACGTGTAGGACCTTCTTAGCTAAGTGTAGGCTTCAATTTACAATGAGACCCAATGTCTTTCCCACAGAGGAATCATGTGTAGCATATACCTTTTCCTTGCTCTCGGATCCTGCAGGTATATGGGGAACGGCAGAGTGGGAACGGGGTTCGGCATCCACTCGTTCGTTTGAGTGATTCGCAGACGAGCTACTCAGAGTATTTAGACCTGCCAGAGCTGAGAGGGATACTTCTAGGCTGCTATCAAAACTTACTCAAGGCAGCAAGACCGTAGCAGAGTATGCGGTTGAATTCCGCACCCTAGCTGCAGACTGTTACTGGAATGAGCCTGCCCTTGCTGAGAGATTCTACCAGGGGCTGTCGGAATATTTAAAAGACGAATTAGCAGTGCGAGAACTCCCAGACAGTCTCAACGGATTGATAGACGTATGCACTCAGGTAGATCACCGCATACGGGAAAAACGCCTGAGACCGCGGCACATTGGCTCACTTCCTCGTTATCCGCCCCTGGTTCCCTCACCCTCGGTACGGTTTGGACCTCCAAATTCACAACCACCTTCCGAACCCATGCAGCTGGGGAGGAAACGTCTGTCTCCTGAGGAACGGGACCGGCGGTTCAGGAGCAATCTCTGTCTTTATTGTGGCAAACCTGGTCACCAAGTCAAGACATGTCCAGCAAAAGGAGGGGCTCAGCAGGGAACGGGAGGCAACTGCTGAGCCACACTCGTAGTTCTCATTCCCCGGCCTCCCGACCTCATTTAAACGTCACGCTGCAGCTCGCTGACCGCTCGTTCCCCTTCGCCGCGTTCATAGACTCAGGTGCGGACACTGAGTTCATTGATGAGACGCTAGCCCGTAAGCTCGAGATTCCGTTAGTCCCTCACTCCAGACCTATTTCGATTCGAGCCCTTGATGGTCACCTGCTGAATCCTAGCGCCCTACAGACTGTTCCTATTCATCTGATCATAGAAAATCATTGTGAAGAGTTATCCTTTCAGGTTATCCAGTCTCCTTCACTCCCACTCATTCTAGGTTCATCTTGGCTGACACGGCACAACCCCCATATCGATTGGCGGGAGGGAAGGGTCATTAGTTGGGATCCCTCCTGCTCCAGTCTCTGCCTCAGCCGTGCCGCGACTCCTTTTGTGAAATCCGGTCCCTCGTCGGAAAACATTGATTTAACCGGCGTTCCAGAAGTCTACCATGATCTCAAACAGGTTTTTTCTAAAAGCAAGGCCACCTCGTTACCACCTCATCGTCCCTACGATTGTGCCATTGATTTACTGCTGGGTACTATGCCACCGAGAGGTAGACTCTATTTCCTCTCTGCTCCTGAGCGAGAGGCGATGACTAACTACATCAATGAGTGCCTCGCGGCTGGACTCATTCGCCCCTCATCCTCGCCCGCGGGGGCGGGATTCTTTTTTGTTGGCAAGAAGGATGGGGGGCTAAGACCATGTATTGATTATCGAGGCCTTAATCAAATCACTGTCCGCAATCGTTATCCACTGCCACTCATCTCCTCTGTGTTCGAGCTCTTACAAGACGCCACCATATTTTCCAAACTAGATCTCCGTAATGCTTATCATCTGGTCCGAATCCGAGAGGGGGACGAGTGGAAAACTGCTTTCAACACCCCGGTAGGTCATTTCGAATATTTGGTAATGCCCTTCGGTCTGACTAATGCGCCTGCCGTCTTTCAGAACTTAGTCAATGATGTACTGGGGGACATGCTTAAGTTTGTTTTCGTCTACCTAGACGATATCCTGATTTTTTTCCCCCTCTGAGACTGAGCACATAACTCATGTCAGGAGAGTTCTCACTCGACTCAACCAAAACAATCTGTTCGTCAAAGCCGAGAAATGCGTTTTCCACTCGCCCTCCATCTCTTTCCTGGGATACATCATCTCCCCTGGGAGGATGGAGATGGACCCCGGGAAGGTGAGCGCGGTGAGGGAGTGGCCTATTCCAGAGTCGCGCAAGCAGCTGCAGCGCTTTCTAGGTTTCGCCAATTTCTACAGGCGCTTTATTAGAGGTTTTAGCGCCATCGCTGCCCCGTTACACTCCCTCACTTCTACTAAAAGATCGTTCCTCTGGTCTCTTGAGGCTGACTCTGCCTTCTCTCGCCTCAAGGACGCGTTCTCCTCAGCTCCTATCCTCACTCTGCCTGACCCCGAGAGACAATTTTTAGTTGAGGTTGACGCCTCTGATGTGGGAGTGGGGGCTGTTCTCTCCCAAAGGGCAGATAGTGACGCTAAGATGCATCCTTGTGCTTTTTACTCCCGTCGCCTCACTCCTGCGGAAAGAAACTATGACATAGGCGATAGAGAGTTACTGGCAGTTAAATTGGCCCTGGAGGAGTGGAGACACTGGTTAGAGGGAGCCCAGCAACCATTCCTAGTTCTCACTGACCACAAGAACTTAGAATATCTTCGAACCGCTAAAAGACTCAACCCCCGTCAAGCGCGCTGGGCCCTTTTCTTCAGTCGTTTCCAATTTTCTTTAACTTATCATCCTGGCCATAAAAATACTAAAGCTGACTCTCTATCCCGCATGTTTGACTTTGCCCCCGCCAGACCAGAAACAGACTTTATTCTTCCACCCTCTGTCCGTCTAGGTCTCACCCGGTTAGAAATTGAGGAAGAGGTGTCCCAGGCGCTGACTAACTGCCAGGTCCCTCCCGCCTGTCCCGATGGTAGTCTGTATGTTCCCGATCCCCTACGATCTAAGGTCCTAGACTGGTGTCATTCCTCCCGTCTTTTCTGCCATCCTGGTGTTTCACGTACTCTATTTGTTGTCCGCCAGCGGTTCTGGTGGCCCACTCTTGTTCAGGATGTCCGCGAGTTCATTTCTGCCTGTCCCACCTGTGCTCAATCCAAACCCAGTCATCACTCCCCTGCTGGCCTCCTGGAACCTCTGTCCATCCCCAAACGCCCGTGGTCACACATATCTTTAGATTTCATTACTGGTCTTCCTCCCTCCCAGGGCAACACAGTTATTCTCACTGTAGTTGACAGATTCTCCAAGATGGTCCATTTCATTCCACTCCCTGCTCTCCCCTCAGCTAAAGAGACCGCTGAAGCTCTAGTCTCACACATTTTTAGGATCCACGGTCTTCCCCGTGACGTTGTCTCCGATCGCGGCCCCCAGTTTATATCTAAGTTTTGGAGGGAGTTTTTTCGGCTGCTCTGGGTTTCTGTTAGTCTCTCCTCTGGGTTTCGTCCTCAATCCAACGGTCAGACAGAGAGATTAAACCAGGATCTGGAGACCGGTCTCCGGATTCTCTGCTCCCGTAATCCCTCCTCCTGGTCCCAGAATGTCACCTGGGTCGAGTACGCACATAACACTCTACCGTCTGCCTCCACAGGGTTGACTCCATTTCAGGTCGTCTATGGCTATCAGCCTCCTCTGTTTGAAGCGGGAGAAGCTGCCTCTTCCGTCCCTTCGGCACTGGCTTCTGTGCGACGCTGTCAACTGCCCTGGAGGAGGGCACGTGCCACTCTTCTCAGGACTTCAGAAATGTATAAGCGATCTGCGGACAAACGTCGCAGCAGCGCTCCCCAGTATCAGGTGGGTCAGCGAGTATGGCTCTCCACGAAGGACATTCCCCTTCGCGTTGAGAGCAGAAAGCTGGCTCCCCGTTTCATCGGTCCAGTCCCAGTTTCCAAGCTAGTGAACCCTGTGGCGGTAAGGTTGCGACTCCCCAGGGCTCTTCGGATTCATCCTACTTTTCATGTTTCACGCGTTAAACCTGTTGTCTCTAGTCCATTAGTTTTGGACCTCCAGCCTGATCTGCTCCTCCTGTCGCTAGTTTTTGTGCCTGTTTTGTTTGGACCTCCAGCCTCCTGTTTCCCGTGATTACTTTGTTACTTTCTGGCCACGATCTTTTTCGCCTGGTCTGTTCCCCGGGGAACCCGCAGTAGTAAGTTGTCATTTGTTTTATTTTTCCACCGGTGTGTTTTTTCATTCTCTAAGATTATTAGTAAATCTTTTCTCTCGAGTGAAGTTTTTGCCTCGACCGTTTTGAGTTGTTACTTTGTTTATTGTTTCTTAAATTGTTACTTTGTTCATCATATCCGGACAACCCTCCTGAGTTCACCATCCCCGTCTGGTCCGCTTTTTCGTGTTCACCCGCAACCTGGCCGAGAGTCCTACACCTCTCCCTCCACTCATCATTCCCGTAAGCCCGTTATCATTAGTCCTCTGTTCTGGTTTATGTTTTCTTTACTCACCCTCTGTTTACCCCTAGGCCTCAGACCTGTCCGGCTCCTGAACAGAGTTTTCGCCACCCCGCACAGCTCCAACCAGATTCCACAACATCCGCTTCCAATAAAATCTCTGCTCTTTCACTACCTTCTGACTCTGCCTCTTATCTGGGTCCACATAAGAACATAATTGTGACAACATTGTTCTGTGCAGACTCTGTGTCCTTGTCCATGGCTGCTAAATCACAAGAATTTCCCCACTGTGGGATTAATAAAGTTGTATTCTATTCTATTCTATAAAAGGTTGAAATAAAAATATTTAAAATTTAACCAGTGCAAAAGTTTGCATCCTCCTTGTAAAATTAATTGAAAGAAAAACTTTTTCTTTTTGTTACCATTTTTAAATAATGTCCTCAAAACAAACAATATGTTTTCTCCCACAGCTAATATTAACAGGAAAAATGTATTTAATGATATCTCTACAGTATAGCCATGTTTTGTGTCTAGACTTGTGTTTTTCTTCTGCACAACTGGCAGCATAAACAGAGACACTTCATTAAATGCAGACAACTAATCTGAATAAGCAAACTAATCATGAGAGAAAACAATGCATTATGTTCAGGTTTTGTTTGACTGCATAATTTATGTTCTAAACACAGGGTTTATGTTGACTTTGCCTCTAAATCAATTCAACAGGTGTGATTTCTTGCGGGAAAATGTCCCAGCTGTCCATCCCAGGAACATGGTTCTGCCAGTCAGGGATGAGAGGAGGGTGGTTTAAAGCCATCAAACAACCCAGCTGATAACATTCAGAGACCAAAGATCTGAAAATGTCCACCACATCCTGGGGATATTGACCGTCATATTGAGGTAGAGAAATCTGTGGGAGAAATTATTCAACTTTGCATGTTCAGTCATACAAATTAAAGTTATTGTTCCATCAGACCCACAGATGTCCCCATACTGTATAACACTATGTTCTTATTGGTGTAGAATAGACAAACAAACCTGATTGTGTTCTCTGCCGCTGTGGTACAGAGCCAACTGCAGATTCTGAACTGTTAACTGTCTGTACTCCCTCACCTGCAACAAAACAAAGAAGTGTTTTCAGAGGTGAAGTGCTACAGGTCTTCCCCTTTCAGACAAGACTTTTCCAGCCTACCTTCTGATGTGTTGGTTCTTTGTTGTCCTGGGTCAGTCCAAAAACTTCATTTATCTGCTCTTTCCTTTTCTCCATTTGTTTGGCTGCTTCTTGAAACCATTTCTACCATCATCAGTTTACGTTTAACCCGGATAAATAAAACAGGAAAAACTTGAACAAGAACTGAGGAGCAACACCCCACAGTAAATCAGATGAACTGAAATGTACCTGAATCACAGCTCTGGCAGTCTGTGAGCTCCCATTATTTGCCTTCAGACAATCTTTGACTTTTGGCCAATGCTGCAGTTTCAGTTTGTCATACATCTTTTTGAGTCTGGTTTGACTGACTGTGTTGGACATGTTCTCTGTGTCTCCTGTCTCTATGGAAGAAGTTAGATCTGCTGCCATTCTGTACAAATGTAATGCAAAAAGTTATTAAGTCTCACTTAAGTCACCATGATTACAGGCAAATAATTACAGGCCAATATCCAATCTCCCCTTTATTTCTAAAATGCTTGAAAAAGATGTTGTAAAGCAATTATGTGATTTGAAGACTTTCAGTCAGGATTTAGAGTTCATCATAGCACAGAAACCGCACTAATTAAAGTCACCAACGATCCTCTTCTGGCTTCAGATAATGGACTTGTCTCTATACTAGTTCTGTTAGATCTTAGTGCCGCATATGACACCATTGATCACAAAATATTATTACAGACACTAGAACGTGTAATTGGTATTAAGGGAACTGCAATAAATTGGTTTAAATGTTGATGATGATCAATTTTCCATGCACATAAAAATTTGTCATGGAGTTCCACAAGACTCTGTGTTAGGACCTATACGTTTTACTTCACAAATGTCTCCTTTAGGCAACTTTATCAGAAAACACTAAAAATATACTGTGTCTTCTTTGTCACGTATTCGTCTCTCTCTCTCTCTGTCTCCCTCTCTCTGTCCGTGTCATCAGGTGTCCCCGGCTTTGGAGCTACTGGTCCTACCAACCTATAGCTGCTCAAGGGGCATTTGTGGGGATTTCTCTGAATGTCTGTGTATAGGCCGCCTTACGCGTTTCTGATAGTCCAAAAAAGATCCATTTAGTCCTGACTTTATTATGTAAAGTGTCTTGAGATGACTTTGTTGTAAATTTGCAAAATATAAATAAAGTTGAATTGCATTGAATTTAAACTTCTTCAGTTGAGAGTTTGTTCTCTTTGAAGTCACTATGATGAGGAAATCACATGTAACATACCTGTCTTTGAATGATTTCAGTTCTTCTTCTTTTTGTCTCAAAGCCGATCTGTGGAGGAAATGTGCTGCATGTCTTATTATGTTTCTGATTACATAATGAAGTGTCATGAAATGTTTAGACGGTTTTTACCTTTGCTCTTCAAGTTTCTGTTTGTAAAATGCTTCCATCTCAGAAAAACTGTTAAAAGCATGTATACTCTTGTCACAACACCTTAGAAGTCGGTTATAGTACAAAACTTAATTTACTTCAGTGAGTTTTGTATATTTTAGCTGTCAGGTCAATTCATAGATTACAAGATTTTAGAAATCAGACTGTTCAAAATAATTTAATGCTGCTGCTGCCTTACACCTGAAAGGTCCCTGGTTCAAACCCAGCTTCAGCCTTTCTGTGAAGTTGTCACCTGCAGCACCACCTGCAGCAGGGGATGCTACTGCAAGCACTCACTAAATAAATTCATAAGTAATAGTAATAATTAGCACCACTGACCAGCACCCTTTCCTTGTGCTCAGTCTTGAACATACAAAATAAAATACATCCCCCTTCCTCGTGTTTCTCATTATTTGATTGATGGAGATGGGACGAATTATTGACAGTTGCTATTGACAGACATCAATAACAAGGTATATTGCTGGGAAAGACACTGAACAACCTTTTTAGGAGATCCAGCTCTATCCTGGACTGCTGCTGGACTCTGCAGAGGAGTTGGGTGAGAGCAGAATGTTATCCAAGATGCTATCCATCATGGACAACACCTCTCCCCCACTGCATTAGACTTTGTGCAGTTCCTTCAGTGTAAAAAGTCTGTAAGACTGAACAACTCAACAGCTGAGCTCAATATTTCTGCTCATGCTTGAATATTGTGTGTTTGTGGTTTATCTACAAATGCATTTGCATGGACATTATATATTCCTCTTTTAAATTATTGTAAATCTGTTAAAAAGGCTTTTTGGACTTTATACTGTTCCTGTGAGCTGCTGAACAAGTGAATTTCCGAGCTGAAGGATCACTAGAGTTTTATCATATTTGTCATATTGATATTGTCATCATGAAAAGGCCATCCAAGCACATGTACAATTTTAAATGAAAAGTAGAAGACACTCTGGATAATATCTTAGTGATAGAAACCCCAATTCCAAAGAAGCTTGAAGTTGTGTAAAACATAAATAAAAACAGAAAACAACAACTTGCAAGTCCTTTTTGACCCATATTCAATTGAATACACCTCAAGGACAGACTATTTAATGTTCAAACAATTCACTTTTTTTTGGCAAATTTTCACTCATTTTGAATTTGATGCTGAAACACATTCCAAATGAGTAGGGACAGGGGCAACAGAAGATTGGGAAAGGTGAGGAAAGCACCCCAAAAAAACCTGCATGGAACATTAAACTAACACTGAATAACTCTGACCTTCGAATAGTGATGTCAGAGTAAAATTGTATTGTCAATATATTGCTGCTTGTGCTGCTGCTGCACAGCAGTGTTGGGGAGCACGTTTTTTAAAAATAATTACATTACATTACAAAGTTACTGCCATTACTGCAAGACCTTTATAATGACTCCACCATCCTAACACAGCCGAGTGTGGCCCTGACACATTGTCCCATTTATAATACGAAATGTTCTATTTTAGCTTATTGTACAGCACCTGTTTCTATACGATTCCAGTTCTTCTTCTTTTTGTCTGAGAGCAGATCTGTGGAGGAAGATTTCTGCATGTCAATAAAAAGTTTGTCATTAAAGGTTCAAAAAGTATTTACATTTAATACTTTTGTCACGGTCTGTGACCTAGGCTCCCAGTTTTATCCTTATTTGGTCATTTCCTGTCTCTGCTCCCCTCCTCCCTCCTGTGTTGCATTTTACCTAATCATTTCCACCTGTGCTCTCCCTTTCTTAAGAAGGCCTGCAGCCCTTTTTCCTCTGTCAGATTGTCTGCTGGTCTTTCAGAGAAGGTGCTTTCAAGCCTTTTGGAAACTTCTGACCTGGATTCTTTGATTTTGGACTGGATTGCTGTTCTCTGTGTGTGTTTTATTTGGACCTGACCCTGCTTGCTCATTCTGCCCTGCTTATATGGGAATTGGATTTAATGTTTGATGAACTGTGTTCAAGGACTTTCCTACCCCGCTCTACTATTGTCTGCACCCTGCTTTCCACAGTGCCACCCCCATCTGCAGTGCCTGCTCTGGTCCCTTCCATTTCCATTAATCCTCAGTCTCCTCTGGTATTATCAATAAAGTCTTTTGTAACCAGTTCTGTGTTGTCTGGCCATTGGTTTTTGAGTCCACCAGTCCATTCTAGTTCCACCGTGTCTGACAAGTTTATTTTTATAAAATGTCCCCATCTCACCTAAACTTAAAAATATCAGACATATATTGGTTACATCACCTCAGAATAATAGTCAAAAACTATAACATATTGTTGCTAATGTATTTCAGCCATCTGCAATTTTAACATCAATAAATCCATAATTTAGAAACAAGCCTTTCTGTGTTCACATTGTTGACACTGATGACAGGGTTTCTTTTCCATGATGATTGAGAAATATTATGATATCATTTCTATGTCTGTATTTTGGACTGAACCCAAGTGCAATGAACGAGTGTGATGACAAAAATGAACTTTATTATCAAACAGGAAAGACATGAAATGAAAATCACTCCGATGTGGAGGGTAAAACACTACATGGAATTCCAGGAGTCAAAATAATACAAAGAACAACCTAAAACAGGTGAGAAACTAATAACCCAGGACACCCAGGGCTGTTGTGTGTAATGTAGGGGAATACTGAAAATAAAAGTTACCAAAACATGAATAAAAATAAGATGAGAGTAAGCACAAGAAAAACAAGCCATACCAGAAGAGAGTCTGCATGAAATAAAAAAGAACTAAAATACAAACACTGCCAGAGACCCCTTTACATTAATGGTTTTCCTTTATTGAAAGGACTATTTAAATCATAGATTCTCACTGAAGGCCTTAAAAACTATGAATGAACAAATATGGAATTATGTAGTGAAAAAAAGTGTGAATTAACTCAAAATGTTTTGGATTTTAGATTTGTCAAAATATCAAAAATCTTAGCGTTCTCCCAATTAGCTTTATGGACAGAGAGGGGAGGTTGCAGCTGATCACCTTCTCAGCATAATTGATGACAGCTGATGTTCTGCTCCCACTTGAGGTCCTGGGTGATGGTGATGAAGCGGGAAGACTCCACAGAGGTCACTGGAGTGTCGCAGAGGATGACGGGGGGGTGGGGGACTTCCTGAAATCCACTATCATCTCCACTGTCCACAGACGGTCCATCTCTCTCCTGTAGGCTGACTCATCTCCATCAGAGATGAGGCCGATGAGGGTGGTGTCATCTGCAAACTTCAGGAGTTTAACAGACTGAACAGACTGTATGTGTACAGGGAGAATAGCAGAGGAGAGAGGACGCAGCCTTGGGGGGATGCAGTACTGATCGTCAGTGAGTCGGAGACATGCATCCCCACGTGTAGCTGGGATAGTTTGTCTCTGAGCAGATCTGGGACAATTGTGTTGGAGACAGAGCTGAAGTCACCAAACAGAATTCTGATATGGGATCCTGGGGAGTACAGGTGCTGGAGGAGAGTGCCATGTTTAAAGCATCCCGTACAGATCTGTTGGTGGACTGCAGGAGGTCTAGAAGGGGGTCTGTACTGTCCTTGAGGTGGGACAAGACGAGGCGTTCAAATTACTTCATGACCACAGAAGTCAGGGCAGTGGGTCTGTAGTCACTGAGTCCTGTGATCCTCAGCTTTTTAGGGGCACGATGGTCGAGGCCTTAAGCAGATTGACAGATGACAGGTCTCCAGTGATGTGTTTAAAATGTCTGTGAACACGGGACAGCTGATTCGCACAGTGCTTAAGGATGAAGGGGGACACAGAGTCTGGGCCTGTGGCTTTGTGAGAGTTCAGCCGTTTGACAGCCCTTGTAATTCTTTAATTCCTTACTTTCGTACTATAGTGGTCTATCAAATTTATGCAGTAAGACACACTGAAGTGGAACCAGGAGTTCACTGTGAAATTTATGTGGATTTAAAAGAGCAGCCAGTGTCAACAGTACATTTTCTAAGCATCTGTACTTTACTTAAATAGATTTTATTATGGATAAGATGGATTGTTTATTATTATTAGGGATTAAGATTTATTTATTATACTTTCACTTTTACTCCAATACATTTCTAATCAAAGTTGCGTTACACAGTACAGTCACGATACTTTGCAAATTTCATAATAAGCAACTTTTTTAAATATAAAAACGAGTTTCAGTCGAAACAGGACCCGTTTCATTAAACCAGGCACAGGCAGTTACAGGCTCAGTTCCTCTTTCCATGGTTGTATTTGAAAGGCTTATTTGACACAGTAGCAGTAGTTTGACTCTGTGACGTGTTGTTCTGAGTTTTGCCAGTCTACTGACACACACACAGCGAAAACCCCCAGACTAATGGGCTAACGGTTTATTTTTAGACATAAACCACTGAATTCATAGTAAAATGTGCCTTCAAACGATCATTGAACACAGTGTCAAAGTCGATAAAACAACATAATAATGAACGCTCCAAATGTTTCCTGCCTCCGTCTCCTTCTCTCAGTGCCACACGCGCAGAAACAGGGACAGAGCTGGTTCCTACTGGTTCACACATTAGTATGACTGATGGACTGAAGAATTTTTTTTGTTGTTGTTCTCCTTTCTTTATGAAGGAAGCAGCTGACCATCCACTGTGTTGACTTCAGGTGCAAATAACAAAATGAGTTTTTGAGGACTTCATCCACCACTGTCAGCCATAATGCTGGACATAGCAGCATAGTGAAAATATTAGTTGTTCTTTTAGATCATTTCAGTCAGTTGGTTGCTGTGGTCTGAATCAGTGAAGTAGTTTGAAAATATGTTCTGTTTTGGTATTGAATTACTGAGTACAAAAAATGTCTGTTTTATCTGCTAATGTTGGAAACTTTATTATTATGCAGCAATAATGTTACAAGTGTGATTGCAATCAGTTTCTCAGCTTTTAGACTCTAAATCAGCTTTATCTTATACATTTCTGTGGAGACATGAACACATTCTTTGTTCGAATAAGTAAACAGTCTTGTGTTCTGTTGGGAGTCGTTATTTGTGAACACAACATTCGTGTGAAAGTCACTTCCTAGTTAATCACTTCCTACATTAAACCATGTGGATCATTAAAGGTTAAAGTCAAAAACTGTTTTTCAATAACTTACATTACATCCTGCTTCGGTTCCTCCATTGTTCTGTTTCCTGTCAGCACTGCAGATGTAACACTGGCTAAACCAGAAAAGAGACTAAAACGTTGTGAGTGCTGCTCAAAGACCAGCTGAACTCGTTTCTGTCAGTACCGCATCACACACCCCAGGCTACATCACTCTGATTTCCTTTCTGTTTCTCTGAGCATGAAATCCAAATTTCAAAAGAGAACAGTCCACCTATCATTTTAAACACTCATTTTAATTAGGGTCATGGTGTTGGAGCCCATTCCACCTGCACAGTGTACACTGCAGAACAGTTCTGGCAACAACCCAATTAGTTTAAGACATATGTATCATTTTTTCTCTGTTTTACTCAGAAATGTACACCTTTGAAATGTTGCCCTTGTATGCAAAATATAAAGAAAATATTTATCACCAAAGATGCATAAAACAAACAGTCACATGGCTTGACTTTGATATAGAGTAGAGACAGACATGGAGACGGTAATCTATGAATTTTGCGCGATCTGGCATAAGAGGGCTGGTACTGTGAAGCTGTCTGTTGTTAGAAGGAACTGATGGATTCCTACACATCACTAAACACATTTGTTGCAGAAATCAGATGGCCCTTTATTAATAGTAATACAGTAAGGAATTAGATTTTCAATATGATATTTATTTATTTGATATGTCAACTGAATTTCCGTTGAAATTAAAAAACATAATAGTAGCCCATCAGCCAATAAATAAATAAAGAACATCCCACACGTCATTAGCGTTGCATTTTAGTAGCTGTGCATTGCAATTGACAAAAAATTAATTTATTGTTCTGATGCAGGTGTAGCCTACAGAATTTCATAAAATTCAGTATTTTTGATAATATGTAGGATTGTTTATTTAACACTTTAATCAGTAATCTAGACTAATGTCATATTAATCTATTTAGATATTATAACTAGTCATAATAGGCCAATATACAATATCAAATAACCTTATACATAAATTAAAAGTTAAGAAAAACAAGCAATAAATTTAAAAGTATAGATTGATAAACATTATGTTGTATAATTGTTTTTTCGGGGCAGGTGAAATTAAGTTTTGACTACCGAACTACAGTATTTACACTATGTCCAAAACTACAAACGTCGTCGTCATCTGATACTTAATTTAGTTTAGTTTATTTGTTTATTTGATAAGGACATTGTACATTAATTCAGATCTGTAAATGCACCAGAATTTGCCAAAAGTCCTTTTTTTCACCTGTAGTCCCAGGACAGATGTTGGTTGAAGGTATCACCATAAAAACAAATAACAACAACGACTAGAATTCAGCATTTGCTGAAGAAAATGCTTGTGTTTGCTGGTGTGAAAGGGCCAGCTGGAACAGTTGCTTGCAGCCTGTGCCTCTGCAAGACTGGAAGCCCTGAACAATGTAGGAGTGAAAACACATGAATATAAACTTATTTCAACTATTGCAGTTCCACAAATGTATTAGGATTGCAGCCACTGAACACTTTAGAAGTGAAAACATATAAAAGATTTTTTTTCATATTTGCAGTTTAATAACGTTCCAGCAGGTGGCTGCTAAAGAACTTTGGCGCTGAGAGATGTGAGGCACCCTAGTTTAAATGAAAAGTAATAATAAATACATTTTTCTGCACAATTGCAGTTCCTCAAATGAAACTGAAGGCGTTGAACACAGCACTTAGATCTAAAAGACTCGTCCATTTTCAGAAGCCAAGAGTAAATCCTTGGTGACATTTACCAGTGCTGTTTCTGTGCTAATGTCTAATAAGGGTAGAGCATCTTTGAGCAGTCTAACTGGAACAGGGTCTAGCAGACATGTTGTTAGTTTTGATGACGTAATAGTTGAAGTTAGCTCAGCAAGATCTATAGTCAGTCTAAAAGGGACTGAAGTCTCACTGATGATTCTAATTTTGTTGTATTTGTGGGGAGGGTCTAGTAAATTTTGTTTTTAATAGCTACAATATTGTTTGTGAAGAAAGTCATGAAGTCATTGCTGCAGAGCTGAGTGAAAACTAGTTTAAACTGAACTATGGCTCTTAGTCAGCCTGGCTATAGTGCTAAAATGAAACCGGGGGTTGTTCTTATTTTCCTCTATTAGTAATAAATAATATGCTGTTCTGGCTTTACGGAGGCTAATTTAAACATAATATATAATAATGATATAATATAAACTCTTTTTCCAGGCTAAGTGTGATTCTTGTGAATGAGTGGAACGCCACTTCCTTTCTAGTTTTTGTGACGCCTGCTTTAAACTGCAGGTTTGCAAGCTATACTATGGAGATCTCCTGTTCAAACTTACTACCTTCTTTTTCAGCGGGGCAACAGTATCGAGTATTGAACGTAGTCATGCTGCATAATTATCAGTCAGGTAATCAACTTGTACTGGAGAACTGTTAATGAGGCTACTCTCAGTAACATTGGCACATGATGAAGTAAATGATGAAGGAATCATTTCCCTAAATTTGTTCACATTGTTTCCAGATAAGCACCTACTGAAGTGGAACTTTTTTTTAGTTGCTCTATAATTCATTAGATTAAATTCAAATGTTATTAGATTGGCTTGATAAGATTTTCCTTAAGTCGGAAATGTTCCTCAAGTGATAAAAACAGTTCCTGAAAAACTGTTTTGTGTGAGACATAGACTGGTCAAACACAATACCTAGGTTTCTGAGGCTCAACTGGACAGAGGAGCCCAGTAAACTAAGGTGTTGTTCTTCTTTTTGTTGGGTGTGTTTCAGTCTTGTTAGAGGAGGCCTAGGCCTGAACCAGAGCCTGTCAATATTAACGGAGACTGTTTTAAGTTTTTGTAGAGTTACAAATACCTGGCAGGGCAGCTGGATGGTAGCATGGATTGGACGCTCTGTGCAGGAAAGGTGAGAGCTGCTTGTACTTCCTCAGAAGGCTGCCGTCCTTCAACGTTTGCAAATGCTGCTGCAGATGTTTTTATCAGCTGGACAGCCTGTCATCTGTGGCAGAGCGACAGGCACTAAGCAGGCTCCTGTCAATCACAGACAAGTTTCCATTACTATAGCCTGCTCCTCTAGTATGTCAGTTTGGTTAATAAATTAATCACTACAAAACCACACAACGACTAATTCAAACCTTCTGATGGATATTTACTGTATATAGAATTGGTACACACTGTTTAATTTACTGTAAAAGCTAAATAAATTGTATATCAGCTAAAATATCTGACTTTTTCAAAAAATGACATAATATGATAATTCATATTATCAGAAAGATCTCTAGATCACTTTGAAGTCACAATTATGTCTTAATCTGTTCTTATCTATGTCTTAGTGTATCTAGCTCTGATTTAGTATACTGTCATGATTTAGCTCCTTCCCTTCATCTCCACTTTCTCACCTAGACTTTTATTTTGTTGCCCTTTTCTTCCCCACTTCCTGTTCCTGCTCCATAGTTAATCCCAGCCACTTCACCACCAATCTCTGACCCTGATTGTTTTCACCTGTTCGCCCTGCCTATTTTCACCTGGTTCTCAACATGGCTCTCTGCAGCACTAAAGTGAGCTTCTTAGCCATTTGTGCATTGCATTGGACCTCAGTCCTTTGCTTGTCTGTTTATCTGCAAACCTGTCTACTGGTAACCTGCCTGCTAATCCACAACTTACCTGCTAACCTGATTGATCTGCCTGTTTTATGCTAACTTGTTTACTGGAACCTGCTGCTAAACTGCTATTCACTTACCTGCCTGTTTGTGGACAATTACCGTTGGGCTGTGTGCACCGTATCGAATACTCACCCCAACCCTGAGCTCTCCTACAGAAGTTACTGTGCTCACCTGCAGCCTGCCACTCATTTCTGGTTCACCATTGTCCTGGTCTCCTCTACTTACCTGGTCATCCATGATCTTACCTCTCTCCTGGTTCCTCCATGCTGCCTGGCTCCTGATCCACCAACCTCCCCCCTGGACTGTACTCAGCCTTCTGTACCATCTGCTGCCATCTGCATTCTAGAACAGACTCACCTGCCTTAATATCACAGTTGTCATCCAGTTCTGATGTCAAACATTCTCAACCTTCCTCCTGTGTCCTTGATACCAAACCATGAAAGGGTACAGAAGTGAAATACTGACATTGGGATTTGCTTTAAGAGAAACAAGCCAGGCAGTTTAGTGATTTTTCCATAGTTGTGACTACTTTGCACTTTGCCAGAATAGCTTCTGCTTGTCCCTTTACAATAGAGCAAAATCTCTAAAGTAAAACTCTTAAGCCCAATGGTTCCACAATTGTGTAACAACTTAACCCAGCACACTCAGCAGCCTCAATCCCAATAATCAGAAAACTGCTCGAGACTGAACTCTTCTGCAACTTTCCATGCACTTGCACAAAGAAAAAAACCTGACTTTCCTATCTTGTACTTGCATCTCATGACGCAGAAGCATTTCTTCTCATACTGCTTTGTTTTAATGTTTTCTCTGATAAGCCTTACATATCTAGGATCAAGGTCTTTAACAGACACATTAAGTAGAAAGCAATATGCACAGAGGGAAATGATTTAAATGTTGACAATCTCACACAAACAGAAATGAACAGAATCATGAAATATTCAACTTCCTGTGGCTTTATTTAGTGCTAAATAGTGTCTTGACAGCAACAGTTACACAATATTTTACTAACCATATGCTTACTACGCATATTTTTTACTTAGTAGTACTTGCTGCAGTACTACAGTCTGCACATGGACATTCCTCTCATTTTCCAGACCTGGTATCACATACTCCCAGTATGAGTGTATGTGCTTGTGCAATTTCAACATTTGGAGTTTTGGACAGTTACTGAGCCACTGCAGCCCCTATGTAAATGTAAATGTATGTCTCAGTAATGTAGAAAATTAAACAACACAAATGGAATCCAAAGCAAGAATTTCACGGTTTGAGGTTCTTGTCGAGCACTTTATGTTCTAAACACAGGGTTTATGTTGAGTTTTCCTCTAAATCAATCCAACAGTTGTGATATCTTGCGGGAAAATGTCCCAGCTGTCCATCCCAGGAACATGGTTCTGCCAGTCAGGGATGAGAGGAGGATGGTTTAAAGCCATCAAACAACCCAGCTGGTAACACTCAGAGACCAAAGATCTGAAAATGTCCACCACATCCTGGGGATATTGACCGTCATATTGAGGTAGAGAAATCTGTGGGAGAAATTATTCAACTTTTCATGTTCAGTTGTACAAATTAAAGTCATTGTTCCATCAGACCCACAGATGTCCCCATACTGTGTAACACTGTGTTCTTTTGGGTGTAGAATAGACAAACAAACCTGATTGTGTTCTCTGCCGCTGTGGTACAGAGCCAACTGCAGATTCTGAACTGTTAACTGTCTGTACTCTTTCACCTGCAACAAAACAAAGAAGTGTTTTCAGAGGTGAAGTGCTACAGGTCTTCCACTTTCAGACAAGACTTTTCCAGCCTACCTTCTGATGTGTTGGTTCTTTGTTGTCCTGGGTCAGTCCAAAAACTTCATTTATCTGCTCTTTCCTTTTCTCCATTTGTTTGGCTGCTTCTTGAAACCATTTCTACCATCATCAGTTTAAGTTTAACCCGGATAAATAAAACAGGAAAAACTTGAACAAGAACTGAGGACCAACACCACACAGTAAATCAGATGAACCGAAATGTACCTGAATCACAGCTCTGGCAGTCTGTGAGCTCCCATTATTTGCCTTCAGACAATCTTTGACTTTTGGCCACTGCTGCAGTTTCAGTTTGTCATACATCTTTTTGAGTCTGGTTTGACTGACTGGGTTGGACATGTTCTCTGTGTCTCCTGTCTCTATGGAAGAAGTTAGATCTGCAGCCATTCTGTATAAATTTAATGCAAAAAGTTACTAAGTCTCACTTCAGTCGAGAGTTTAATTTCTTATAAGTCACCATGATTAGGGAATGATAATGACAGTACCTGTCTTTAAATGATTTCAGGTTTTCTTCTTTTTGTCTCAGAGCAGATCTATGGGGTGAAACTCAGCGCTTGAAAAATACCCAACCAAAACACATCATCAGTTTGTTTGTGTTTCAATCTCAGCTCTGTCACATGTTGTTCACGTATGTTTGAAGGTCATTTCCATGTAGTTCTGTTCAGTACAAATTTGCCATCTAATTTACCATATAAAAAGCAGTGTAAAGCGCTTTGAGAATCAACAGGTAGAAAAGCGAAATATAAGTGCAGACCATTTGCCATTTACCATCAGGCCTGAGCCTGTTTTTCAGGTCTCTCCTCAGAAATTGCATAATTAAAATAAAAATGTTATATATACTTTTGGTACCTAGCAAAGGGAACACTTGTGAGATTTGTCAAGATGTGTAAAAATCTGTATATGTGTTACTGTTAGGATGGCACAGAGCAAAAAATAAATATTTTTAGGTTCAGCATTTTCAACATTTTTTACCAATGGAATATATTTTTTTACTGCAAAACCCCTAAAATAATTAAATGTGGATTATTAAATATCAAATCTCTTTCATCTAAATTTCTGTTAGTAAATGACTTGATTAGCGATCATCAATTCGATGTATTTTGTCTGACTGAAACTTGGTTGCAGCAGGAAGAATATTTCAGTTTAAATGAGTCGACCCCCCAGAGTCATATTAATTATCATGTTCCTAGAACCTCAGGCTGAGGTGGAGGAGTAGCAGCAATCTATCACTCAAGCTTACCAATAATCCCTGGACATAGACAGAGTCTTACTCTGAGCCTTTCACAGCCAATGAGAAAAACTCAAAATCCACTTCAATTTGTTATTGTGTATCGTCCTCTAGTCCCTTATTCTGAATTTTTGACTGAATTCCCAGATTTTCTAGCTGATTTAGTGATTCGTGCAGATAAAGTCGTCATAGTGGGCGACTTTAACATTCATGTAGATGCTGACAGTAACTCCCTCAACACGGCATTTACTTCATTATTAGATTCAATTGGTTTCTCTCAAAATGTAAATGAAACCACTCATTGTTTTAGTCACACCCTAGACCTTGTCCTTACATACGGCATTGAAATTGATAATGTAACAGTATTTCCTCATAATTATGTTCTCTTTGACCATTGTCTAATAACATTTGAATTTACTCTAATGGATTATACAGCAGTTAGAAAAAAGTTCCACTTCAGTAGGTGTTTATCTGAAAACGCTGTGATTCCTTCATCATTTACTTCACATGGCCTGCTCCAGACTGACTGCTCAAAGATGCTCTAAGCTTATTAGACACACTCGTATTAGATATCAATAATCCATCTTTACAAACAGGACATATACCAAACATATACCAAAGGCCTATAAGGTAGCTGTAATCAAACCTCCACTTAAAAAGCCATCTAGGTGTTTTAGCCAATCACAGACCAATATCCAATCTCCCCTTTATTTCTATAATACATGAAAAGTAATTGCAAAGCAATTATGTGACCACCTGCGTAGAAACAGCCTGTCTGAAGACTTTCAGTCAGGATTTAGAGGTCATCATAGCACAGTGTGCAGCTACTGGTCCTACCAACCTGACCAATGTTTTCCACTCACCCCAACCGGTCAAGGCAAATGGCCGCCCACTCTGAACCTGGTTCTGCTGGAGGTTTCTTCCATTAAAGGGAGTTTTTCCTCTCCACTGTTGCCTATAGCTGCTCAAGGTGGATTTGTCGGGTTTTCTCTAAATGTCTGTTCTGTATAGTCTTGACTTTATTATGTAAAGTGCCTTAAGATGACTTTGTTTAGATTGGCGCTATATAAATAAAGTTGAATTCAACTGAATTCAAAACAGCCAAGGTAAAGAAAATTATCAAGAGCACTTTCTGCTGTTGTTTGTTCGCTTTTATCTCTCTGATGCTTTTATCTAGCATTTTTTGCTTTATAGAATCTGTGGACTCTCAGCTTTCATTAGCGTTGTCGCTTGCTTTGTTTACATGAAGTACAGTAGCATATGATCAAGAAATGTGAGTGTCCAACATAGCGCCACCTAGGAATTTTGATATGTTGTTATATATTTTGTTATTATTTGAGCTGTGTTTGGTGTATGGAAAAATGTTTTATATTGCATTGTAGCCCAAGTTCTGCTAATGATTACGAGGTTCACTATATTCCTTCATAACTAGTGCATGGGATCATACTGTGCATGTTTTCACATGTCCCCCAATTTTGAGATGCTTGGGCTGAAGTTTAGGGCTCAGTTAAATTACTAAGCTATTTGACAGTAAGTCAAAATCAAACACATCTTGATCCACAGACTCCATCAATCATATCTATAACACTGATTTACATTAGATATTACCTTGTTGTTTTCAGTTTACTGCAGTTTGATAGATGGAAATGTAATCTACAGGTGTTAGGATATAATCTGTTTGTCAAGTAAAATTAAATGAATAAACATAAGTATAAATACTACCTGACAACACTAAGTTGTTGTTTGTAAAATGATTCAATTTCAGCTGTACTGCATCTGAAAAACACAATAGTTGTTAGTCTGTTTAAAAATCTTTCAGGCCTCATATTTATAACACATTCCTGTTTTCCAACCTATGAAATGTAAAACTTCTGTTACTAAATAAACCATAAGGGGTCAGTAAAAGTCAATAAAATATTTACTTTGCCTCGTTAAGTTTTGCTTTATACATTGTCTCCATTTCAGCCAGGCTGTAAAAAAAACATCATAAACAGAAATGGTTACAACACTTCATACTTATACTTAAAAAAATATTTTTCAACAGTTAAAACTGATATATACTTCTATTAAGTTTTTTAACAATAACTTGATTGAATTTAGATTGGTTGCCATTCATGTCCATTCCAGCAGGGGTTCTTATGAAACCTCATTCCACTTGACACTGCCTGCCTCTGAACTGTGTCAAAAACTATGTCGCAATCTCTGCAGTAACAGTAAATATGAAAAACTAAAAAAAAAATTCTGAACAAAATAAATTCCTGCATTTACCCTCATGTTTCCTGTGCCTAATATACCTGACCGCCACCTACCAGGCAGAAGGACCCAGCAGCACAGTGCAATTCCCTATCTTGTCTCAACACCATAAATGCTCTCTCCTACTATTCCACCTTTTCTTGAGCATCCATCACACTACAATAACAGACGTAATATAGGGGGGAATTTAAAATATGAGTGAATTGTGGATGAACCTACATTTACACTACTACTGGTGTATTACTATATGCCTGACAAACGTCTTCTGCATGTTCTACCACATCAAAAAGGTCTAAGCCATCAATGCCCTACCTTTCTCGATAGTCATGTTCATTTTGTTCACACTGCTTGCAGCTGGATCTTTGACTTTGTTTCTTAATGTTTCTTCTGTTGTTGAAAAGGAAAATAATTGTAAATGCTAATGAACATCCTGAGATAATATCTTGCTATTTCTAAGAAGCCTGTGTAGCATATGGACCGTACCTATATTTAAACAATTTAACTTCTTCCTCCTTTAGTTTAAGAGCAGCTCTGTGAAAAAAAAGGTCTATTATGCACCTGAATAGACACTGAAGCATCATTAAAATTTCAGAAAGTATTTACCTTGCTTCATAGAGTTTGTCTTTATAAACTGTCTCAACCTCTGCCATTCTGTTAAAAAGCAAAAATACTCTAGTTACAACACCTCAGAACGTCTAGATTACAGATGCAACTCTTTACACACTACCTGTGTTTGAGTAATTTCAGTTCTCCCTCCTTTTGTTTCAGAATGTATCTGTGGAGCAAAGTGTAGCATCAGATTAGTCCACAACTACCTGGGGTGAAACAAGCCCTTCTAACTGACAGCAGGACATGTAAACCAGTCACACTCCAAAGTCACTTTAATTACAAGAGTTTTTTATTACTGCAATGTTTTATTTGTGCTGCCATTTTTTTGTTTGTTTAAAGAAATTTAAAACAAATTCTGGACAGCGTTTTACCCAGTGTGACTGCTATTGTACTGAAGGGAAGGGAAGCAGCTCATGGTGTGAAATGAGTTCACTGCAGTTTGTTGAATGTCAGTTGTGTTGAAATGTATTTTACAGGTTTTTCATTAATAGTTCATAAAGTATTTACCTTGTCTCATTAATTTTCTGTTTGTAGAACATATCCATCTCAGCCAAGCTGTTTAAAGGCAGCATAAATTATTACAGTAACTGAAACACTTCAGAACTCAGGTAAGAATAATTACATGGCTTAAACATGTCTGCTTGCCATGCTAACCTAGTCATCTCAGTAACCAACCTTTCCCTCTGTTCAAGTTCATTCCGTTCACACTGCTGACACCTGGATGTGGCTCTTTCTTCTTTTTGTAAACTTCGGCTGCATAACACAAAGAGGTTTGTCATTTTACTCCTGTTTGGGATGTAGTGACTACTTGGGTAATTAGCATTGTTCTAAATTGTTAAAAAACAAACCTATCTTCACTTCTAGACTCTGCATAGAAAGCTCCATTCTATTACCTTGCTTAAAAGTCCCCCTTAAAGAAAAGATTAATTTAACTTTCCCGACCCCTTATTCCTTAATTCTTCTTGAAGACTAGACTGGTTATGTCAAGAGGTACAAAAAGTATAAACCAAATACCCGGGGTATTTTCAGTTTGTTAACTTTGAAATGTACAGTTATGTAGTATTTAATGAAGACACAACAACTGAGGTCCACCTCATAGACAAAGCACCCAGAAGTAAATAGAGCACTGTAGAATAAGCAGTCCATATCACACTCCCTGTCTAAATCCCCTATCTGACCCATCACCTTAATGTCACCATTTGTCTTTTTTTCCCAAGATTAATCTGGAAGAGTCTCCCCTCTTTCTGTTTGAATGTTAAAGATGTTTTAAACCCGACTCACTTCACCCTCAAAGGCCCTATGCCCCTTCGTAGAAAGCTCTCTTCACTGTCAGCTCATGAAGGAGCAGCTATGCAGATCTACCTTGATGAAGCTTTGGTGGTTGGTCTCATCAGATCCTCATCCCCTCCTCTGGGTGCAGGCTTCTTCCTTTTGGGGAAGGAGGATAGTGTCAGGGTTTGTATTTTTGAGTAGACCCATGTGCAAATAATGAGAGGGTGTGTTGTGACAAAACAAACTTTATTAAACAGAAAAGACACAAAAGAAATTGCTCCGCTGTGGATAAAAAAAAAAACACTATACCAGAGTCTAGGTGTCAGGATAAAACATAGACTAAACCAACAAATCAAAGAATCAAAACTCAAGGAGTAACCTAACATGAAGCAGTACTAAGAATATAAACCAGGACTAGAGAAACTAAAGGATAAGCACTTTTATATGAGTGGAGGGTTAAGGAAACCTAGCATGAATTAGGACTTGGGGAAAACAAAAATCTAACTTGGTAATATAACACAAAAGGAATAAACAAGGTGAAATCAATTAACTAAAGAGGGGAAGACCTGACAACTACTGAAACACAAATGCAAATAAGATGGGAAAATAAACACAATAAACAAAGTTAACAACATCAGATGAGGATAGTTGGGAAAAACAAAGATGTGTGCTAAAGAAAACAATTCAAGGTGATTATTAAATAAACCAAAATATGTATCTAAATTGCAGGAGTAGGAACAAACTGCTGCTCACAATTATACAAACCAAAGGGACAAATGAAGATATAGATAAACCTAAAGATGTACTCAGAAACGGCTGGAAAAAGAATAAGAACACAGGCCAACCCTCAGACCACAGGTGAACTGGCAACAGAGTCCAAATAAACCTGAATCAATAGTTCAAGCAAAAGAGATCCGGTAATCCAAAAGCAAATTCTCCAAAGTCTCATCAGTCAGAATCGGGCAGATCCATGGGTGGAGGGTCTGGCAGATTTGTCAGGGCAGAAAGTACTGAGAAAAAAAAAGAGTCTATAGAGGATACAGCAATGACAGCTGAAGCCCTCGGGGGGCCAGACTGGAGGCCAGCGGCAACGGATAAAGGCAGATGAGGGGGCAAAAGCTATGCCAGCCAACTCATGGAGAGGTTCAGGGGGAGTGTCTGCTTGTCCAAAATGCTGCTGCCCAGCTTTTAACTGGTAAAAAACAACAAGAGTATATTACCCCAATCTTGGCATCACTTTATTGCCCCCCCAGTCCTTTTCTGGATTCATTTTAAATTTGTTTTTAAATGCTTACATGGCCTCGCTCCTCAGCATTTGTCTGACCTGCTCTTGCCATTTACTCCATCACGTTGTCTTAGGTCAGCACATCACCTAATTTTAGTCATTCCTAAAACAAAGAGGAAGCTTAGAGGTGACTGAACTTTTTTCAGTTGTTGACCCAAAGTTGTGGAATGAGTTGCCCTCAATCAACAGGCAGTTAAACTCACTTGCTGTTTTTAAATCTTCTCTCAAAACACATAGCTTTTGCTTGGTGTTTTAACTCAGTTTGAGATGTTGGCTTTCACTATTTTTATTGTTTTACCTTTACTCTACATTGCTGCGTTGGCCAATCCAATCAAGATTGGATTGGAAATAAACAGCTGAGCTTTTAGTCCAACACATCTTCTGACTCCATGGCCTTCCTTCCTACATTGTTTCAGAAGGACCCCAATTCACAGCAAAATTCTGGACAGAGTTCTGTAAAATACTTGGGATCAGCATCAGACTTCCACCCTCAAACCAATGAGCAGATGGAAAGATTGAACCAGCATCTTCTCTAATCTCAGCACTCTCATCTTGAAACAGAAATGTGGCCTGGATTAAAAACATACATAACTCCCGACCATCCTTGCCCTACTCTGTAACTCACTTGTTTTCTTCTTTCTTCTCACTTTCTTTCTTGTTGGATTTTGAAATGTTGATAGTGGTAAGTGGAATTTGGAAAGTGGGTAATGTGTACTCCACATTATCACTAATAAAACCCTGTCCAACTTTGCCTGTCTTTCCCGCTCTCAACTGTTTTTACCCTGGTAAGCCCCCCCATAGAGTGCACCGCTTTTCTCACATTTTTCAAGTGATCTAGCTAGACACTGCCATCTTGCTTTCCCATCATCCACTTCAACATACTTAGCTGCCTATTCACTTCTGTAAATTACATAGTATTTGCTCCACTAATAACTTCTTTCTCATGTGCCTAGTGACCTTCATGGGCCACCTGTCTGGAAGTCAAGGGTCATTGGTCCAGCGGCACCCAAGAGCTAAACATCTCTGTTCCCCCATTCACCATCTGTCCTTTCAATTTTTTACTTACCCAACTCTTGAGTATAAACTTCTTTCTGGGGTCAAAATCTAAACCGCTACAGTCCAGTGCAGTGAAGAATGTACAGATTTATACACTGAGAAAATAAACAATCATTTTACAAATGCAAGGCACAACACAGGAGACCCAACTCCTCACAATAAGGCTCAGCAGTCCATGTGCATCTGAAAAAACTCATTTGAATACAATATTGTCAACCTTTTGGACAGGGAAGACCATTATTTTAAATTAAATTTCAAGGAAGCAATTTATATCAGACTGTAATAAAACCCATGTCAGCCAATGACACCACATATCAAACACATGCAGTTCTTTCATCCCCCTGACACAGGCCTGTTACAGGCTAAAGCATGTGACTCCAACAAGAAAAAAATATATGGGTGGACAAGACTCCCAGGTGACCATCAAAGTGACAATGACCTAATTACTCCACAGTTTAAGGCTTGCCTTTTAGCCATTTGTTCAGAACTGAACAAGATTTCCACATGAGAGGTGGAATTCAGGAATGCAAAAAAGTGCAGTTGCCTCTAAATAGCACTGGGATCACAGCAGCATATATTCCAGAGAGAACTAACCATTTTGGTCTGAATCATCATCCAGTTTGATTCATCAGTGTACAGTGAACACAGACATACATTCACATGGTAGAAAACAGACCTTTGCTCTTTTCTGGGCTCACCATCCGAGGTTCCATGGGGTCTTGCATTAGGAAGTCTAAAGCTCTTCCTGAAAAATTGCAGGACAACTTTATGTTTTTATCCTTTTTGGTACAAATTAAAAGTAATTGTTTGTAGGATACTAGGCATTTCACAGTACAAAGTTTTATTGTTTAAGGTACTGAAAGGTTTTTTTTCTTACCTAAACCACCTAGTAAGTCCTGACATATTGTGCCTGTCTTGTCCACAGTGGATATGTTTTGTCATCTGACAGCACAGCTGATGTCAAACTGAAGAAACCAGAGGAGGAGCTGACAGAAAACTGTTGCAAACACTGGGACTACTGCTCAGTGGTACGCTGATTTCTTGTCTTTACTTTGACTAGTTCAACCTGTTCTGCAATGACTCACACATCAGACTTGTACTGAGTTCAGTAAAAACATAAATGTATTTCCTCAACAACAGAAGAAGCTGAAGAACGCGCAAATTTATACTAATAGTCGGCTCTGATGTACTTACCAGGAAAATCTTTTGTAAAATGAAACTGTTAACATTGATGGTGCAACTGCTTGTGGCAGACAAGTCACTCAAAATTAATGAGCCCAACACAATAACCCCCTTGGAAGGGCAGCTTTGCTGGAGCCTAGAAATTTGTCATTGGTAGTACGAAAATAGCTAATTTGGTCTTTGAGATTTCCCTGACCAGGTTTGTCCTGGCTGAACTGCAGGCCTACTTGTCTGCAGATGTAAAGACTGCATCCTTTTCACTATTAGGTAATGTGGCCCCAAGCAGTTGGCCGAAAAAAAAAAAAAAAAACAGAAATATACTATATTGTGTTGATAAAATACTCAATAAATGGATTTTTATATTCATACACATTTATAGGTTACTCTGGAAAACCTACAAAATGTACTTAAACCACCTCATTTATCATCCCAGAAACACCACCCTCTCATAATGCAGGAAAACAGATTTCTTAGATGTGCCACTATCAATTTTTTTAATCAATGATAGCCTCATGCTGTTTGTTCTGACATTTTTGGATCACGTTTCCTGTCTCTGCTGCACAACAAGAGCGCCTGTGCATTTAAAAAAAATTCTTTAAATTTAAAAGAAGCAGCAACAGAAACATTTTGTTTAATACTGTAGCATGTCTAGCAGAAAAAAAGCAGTGGTAAAGAAACTGATGCTTTCTGAAGCACTGAATCAACACAAAGCAAGTGTGTTGAAAATTGTTAGTTTTGATGTATTTGACAGAGTAAAAACAGCAGCATCTGCTGGACAAATAGTTGGTATTACATGTAAATGGACAAAATACAGTCAAAAAACAAAAGATATTTTTATGCTGCCATTGTTATTTTGTTCAATAAAGTCTGTTTTATAAAACTAGATCACGTTTAATTAGACTGAATTATATTCTATGAATTGAATGTTAGTGAAACTAGAAGAACAGAGATTGTCTATGGTTATTTACACTACATTTTCTACCAACGGGATATTAAACTAGACAGAACTACAAGCTAAAAGGCCCCAGGTGAAATAAAGTAAGCATTTGACCATTTAGCTAGTATGAGCTCAGTCACACAAACTACAGTAATTTTTAAAATTAAAATGTCTCATTCCGATGCCAAAGTCTTATTTTGCTTCTGTACGAGTCATTAAAGGGGCTAGGAAAACCTCCAGTATCTGACACCGCAAGAACAAAACAGGTTGGATTTTCAGTCTTGTAAATGAATGTAGACAGTTAAAATGTGTTTATTATCAGACACTGCAATGATATTTTTCATAATAGGAAACAAGAGCTGAATGTTGAAGGGAAAGATTATTCTAATGAATGCAGAATGTTTTTCCTTCTTCTCTGTTCTACAATTAATAGAGACCCACAACTTTATGTGACAGATCTCAGTATCAACCTGGGCTAGTGTTGTGTGTCAGCTTCATGTTTCCAGTAATGGGTTGGTGTCACTGATGATGTGAACTCAGCAGCAGGGCCAGTGGTGGCTGTAAAGGACAATAAAAAGGTTCTACAGACAGCACAAAAGAAAGCAGAAAAATGGTAAGAGTGTAGCAGTAATGGAGACAATGGATCAAATGTCTGAATTATGAAGTTGGAGGAGTTCAGTACTTGAGTGCAGGAGATACGGGGTTAGGCTGGTTATCCAGATGGAAACTCTCCCCTCAAAATCTACCTAAAGGTTGGCATGCATTTAATGAATGTACGGCCAAATATAAATTTAATTTGGTCAAACAACACAGATTTGGATAGACACCTTCAAACACCTTTAACATATACAAGTGATATTGGTTATGACACAACTGAAAGAGGCCTAAAATAACTATACATAATACAGCTTTACCTAAATGTAGCATTGTTTTTTAATGTTACTTCAACCTTCAGTTGCCTCTGTTGGTTCTATAATCCACATCCTCGCCTTTACATCCATAATTGTTCCTTGGTCTTTTGATCACAAAATGTCGTTTAAAAGTTAAAGTTCCGGGTTCCTGCCATATTTGGCATAGTTGCTCGTGACCAGTCTTTAAGTGTGTTGCCCCCAGGCTGTGCAGAGGAGCACTTTCAGCCAGAGACTCATCACAGAAACAAGTGTTTCACAGACAACCACAGGAGATCCTTTCTTCTAATGGCCATTAAACTGTTCAACTCATTCCCTTTTCTTAAAAGGGGGTTTGGAAAATCAAAATGATAAATTTGTTTTAAAATGTAATTTATTTTTCCTCGTCTAGCTGGGTTTTTCTTACTTATTGATCAGAAGTTTCTGGTTTTCTTCTTGATTTAGGTTTCTTTTCAACTTCTTATGCGGAGAACAGGTGTAAAAAGGCAACACAATTTCCCTAAACCACTTTCTCAAAATCAGGTTACAAAGCTGCTTTGATCCACCAGGTAGAGCAGTTATTAGTGTTGGGATACTGTCCAGCAGCAGGACAGACATCCACCACATAGTTTTTATCCCCTATGTTCAAGAGCTGCAGGGGTACAGTGGTTAATACCAAGTGCTCCCGTGCTTGTAGGAGGTCACATGTTCAAATTTACCTGGACTACTCATAATATAATATTAATAATATCACAGGAAGCATGGCTTAATTATTTTAACAGTATAGTGCCTTTGTGAAATGTATAGTGAAATGTTACTTTTATTCTATGTTCATTTTGATGTTTTATTTTCAATCATATCTTATTTGGACTATGGTTAAAAAATGTGCATAACTCTGGAGCGGTGTTTATCGTGTAAATGGACTGTTTTAATCACACACTTTCCCAATGACAGATGTGTCTGAGCTGGCTTTAAATTATGATTATTATAGTTAATATTGAGCAGGTCTATTGTTCAGGTCTAATTATGAGGTCTTCTGCCATTAAAGATTAAACAGCAATAAGGTGGGAGCTTAACGCAACTTTGATTAGAAATCTGGTGGAGTAAAAGTGAAATTATAATAAATATGTCTTAATCCCTAATCATAATAAACAATCCATCTTATCCATAATTAAATCTACTTAAAGTACAGATACGTGGAAAATGTACTTAAGTACAGTATAGAAGTAATTGTACATACACACACATACATATACATATGTACATATATTCATAAATGTATACATTTTTATATATGTATTCAGATTTAGCAGATTTAAATATGTTTATGTCACAGAAATTTGTTTATTTCTCTTGGGATCCATTAAACAGTGTGTGAGGCGCTCGGATCAGGACATGACGTCACTAATATAACACGTTTCTTTTAAACTCCATTAGAATATGTTCTTGATACGATCCAGAGCGCGCACCTTCATTTCTCGCGCGGGCCGCGGTGGCTGTCGGGATAGCTACGCCGTTGTGTGGACATGTCCGCCATGTTTTCAACGGGGCAGACAGCAGAGCAGCTTCGACAGACGGGCCCAATTTCCCGGTAAACTCTCAAAGTGATGACGCTTCCCGTCGGTTACCGGGGCAGTGGACACCGATGAGGACTACAACGGCGGACAGAGTCGCGTCCGTAGCGGATTCTCGTTGGTATTGGTGCAGGTTTGTGGTGGATGGTCTCTACTTGTGCGCAAACAATGAGTAAACTCTCGTTCAGGGCGCGGGCGCTAGACGCCGCCAAACCGCTCCCGGTTTACCGCAACAGAGACCTGCCGGACTTGAACGACTGCGTTTCTATCAACCGAGCCGTTCCGCAGATGCCCACCGGCATGGAGAAAGAAGAAGAGCTGGTACGAAAATGTTTTTTTTTTTTCAACTTTAGCTGTTAGCAACAATCTTCGCTACTGCGCCATTCATGAAGTGTTTACGCACAGATCTTCACGTGCGCTGTGTAGAAAGAGTTTGTTGGGCTCGAGTCTACGGAGGTTACGTAAACATTGTGTTGAGTGTACGCTTTTAACGCAACGCCAAAGAGGTTTTTGAAGCTGCGACGGTTTGGACGTAGTTGTTATAGCAACTGATGACGCAGAGCTAGTGGCGTTAGCTTTACCTTTCTACAGTCATCAACATACAAAAGGGAAAGAGATAATTTGACAAGTGTTATTTGATCTCCAAAGTCCAATGTTCAAATAAACATAAGTATAAAGAATAAAAAAGATTTTAAAAGTGAAAATTTCCCATTTTCTATCAGTCATTGCTGCACAAGTTTGGAGTATCTCTGCAGAAATAAGAGAACCTGTTACTCTCCATCAATCAGACCTTTATGTGGTGGTTAGACAGGAGCCACAGCCTGTTTAGAATTTGTCAAACAACCTTTAAAGGACTAAGAGAGATGCTTTTTTTAAATATAGGTTAATCTATATAGCACCAAGTCATAACAGAAGCAAGTCCTTAATTTTAGAGAAACCTGTCTAACCACTTTTGAGCAAGCACTAGTTGACAGTAAAGAGGATAAACTCTCTTTATTGGCAGAAACCTCCAACAGAACCAGGCTCACAGAGGCAGGCACACGGTCTGATTTTTAAGTCCTTGAAGAAAAAATGCGTTTAAATGGAAAATGGTCTGCACCTATATAGCCTTTTCCAACCTATTGGTACCCCAATTGCTTTACTTCTCATTCACCCATTCAGAGAATGTGGCACAAAGAAAGACCTTTCAGCATATGCAGCTGGCCTACACACACTAGTAGCAACTAAGTTAAGTTACAAATTTTTAGTCAAATACCATATTTGTGTCTGTTCTGCTGAAGGACTATACTGTGCATACTGGGTTTACAAATTTAATTATTTGGTTGATAGTAAAACACAACAGCAACCAAATGTTAGCAGGTAAAAACTCTATAACTAAGCCCCTAATTAATATTTAGGGAACATGAGTTTTAAGTTTGTATTTATAAACCTCTACTGAATCAGACTGCCTGATATCAGCAGGGAGATATTTCCAAACAGGAGGACAAAGATTGTGCAGTTTGATAAGACAATTTTTTTAGGCTTTGGGCTGAAACAGTAAAGCTCAGTGTATGTGATGTGGCAGTGATCCTTTAGCTGTGACATGCTCCTTTCAGCTGAATTAGACATAGGTTTATTGCAGAGTAAGTTTTTTTTTACATAGACGGAATTTGCCTTAAGGAGTTTGGAGTTTGAGCACAGAGTAGTACAGTACACACAATGAGAAAACACAAAAGACAAGAACCACAAAAATAGACAGTGCTCATAAATACAGACAGTGTAGTGGTCAGGAGGGTTACCCTTAGGCTTACATGAAGAATGTAAAAAAGGAGCAGCACATCTTTAGTATCACCCATATGGCACCATAATAGTGGGCTGCTGGGCTAGACCATGTGTCTCTTTGATGAGGCCAACTGTGTTCCCTCTAAGGTTCAGGGTTATAAAATCGATACAGTTATCAGCCTACTACCCTTTACGATTCTAGTAATATCTCCACTCTGAACAGGATCAGGGTCTATACAGTTGGTGTTGACGTGTGGTTGTGTTTTAGGAGCACCACCTGCAGAGAGTGATCTCAGCCCAGCAGGTGTTCAGGGAGAAGAAGGAGAACATGGTGATCCCTGTACCTGAAGCAGAGACCAATGCCACCTACTACGATCGCCTGTACAAGGGAGAGGTCAGAGTCCCAAAACAGCTCATCCACATACAGCGTGAGTAGTCCACACACCACATCTGTACCTCACCTGTTGTACGACTGACTAAATGTACTCGTTTGGGCTTCACCTGGACCAAATCAGGAGTGACTGACTGCAGACAACAAATAATTTCATTTAAAGTTCATTTTCATAGTGCCATTTCACAACAAAGTCATTTAGAAAAGTCTTTTTCATGATAAAGCCAAGACTATACAGATTTATAGTGAAGACTGACCAGATCCCCATGACCAAGTGCTAAGGCAATGATGGAGAGAAAAAACTTTAAAAACTAATGGAAGATATTTATGACCAAAATAGGCACAGGGTGGGTGGCCATCTGCCTTAAACATTTGGAGTGAGTGGAAAAAGGAGGAAAAAGCAAAGAAAATCTACAAGAAGCAACAAACAAAACAGTGATCGGTAGGTAGGACCAGTAACTGCACATTGAAAACACAAAGATCCAAAGTTGGGACCTGTATTACTGCAGAAAGGTACAGATAGAGGAAGAGAGAAGCCTTTTTCAAAGTTTTGCTAAAATCCTGAAAATTTTCTGACTTTGTCCGGCAGCGTATGCGAGAACACAGTTGTCCAAATTGTCAGTTGTCCCATTCTCTTGAGTTTATCCAGAACTTATGTACAAATAGTGTATTATTGGCATGAAACAGCGTGTGGAGCACACTGCTCTGTCCCAAAATGTATGGAGGATTTGATGTGGATGATTGGACATATTGACTTTTCTATCTGTCGACTCTTTTAGACATGCTGAAAACAAAACACTGTTTCCTGGAGACTAATTTTGTCTGCAGGAAAATCTGTCATGTTGTGCCTCCTGTACACGCTGTCCCCTCACTGGAATCAAGCAGTTTCACCAGTCAGTGCGTTTACATGGATGTTAGTAGCCAGGGTTACTGAGAGAAACCAGCTTTCTCTGGTAATTGGGGAACAGTGTTTATATGCACTTACAAAACCCAGTTATGGGTTAAGAGTAAGCTGGTTTCCCCACCTCCTTCGAGATGTTTTGGAAGCCTGATGCACTGTTTTTAAATGTATGATGACGGGAAAACCCTGCTTTGTGACTTCTCTCTCTGTGTCTGAGTGTTCGTGTTGCCACAGAGTGACAGTGCACAGAGGGAGAGAAAGGAAAATTCCCCCGTGATCCACAAAAGCCTGAGTTTTAATTCTCCACCAGAGAAAGTGACTTATTTAGACTTCTATGAGACGCTTTTTGTAAATTGAAATTTCTGTCGGATCTTAGACAGATTATGATTTTAAAACAAATCTGTTAACTTGTTAACAATCTCTCTGTTCATTCATCCTTTCACACAGCTGTGTGCAGTTTACTCTCTGCAGCCTGTTGTTATGCACATGCACAGTTGACGAAAGCCGATTGGAAACCTCTCTGACATAAAATCTACCTCTGCAAACCAGGTTTCCTTAATCGCTTACCTTGATTTTGGAAACCGGCTTCCCCGTAGACATGGCACTTAAGAAATCAGCTTTCCTGAGGATGCTGACTATAACGCAGTTACTAATGTCCCTGTATATACATTCAGTGAGACCAGTGTAGGCATGAATGGTCTCCCGCTGCAGAGCAACTCCTGACAATGTCTGGGGTAGATTTTTCTGAATGTTTTCCAGCCATGTCAAAGGCTACAGTAGCAGATGCACTACTACAGGAAAAAGACAAAAAGTTTGTGATGCATAGGGCGGCAGCTTTTGTGAATATTTTAGCAATAGACCTTTTTCACAAAACCCAGAAGTACTTAGCAAACGCGTAAACCTGTTTCCGCTGTATAACACAGTGACACGGTCAAATTTGATTGCAGGGCTTTCTTCTACTTCTCTGATAATGCATAAAATTACTGTATTTGCATAGTTTCAAGGAAAAATATTCCTAAAGCAGGACATTAAGACAGGTTACTGTATTTTAAGAACAAGCCTGGATATTGTAATTGTGACATGCTTGATAAAAGTAATTACGGCGAATTTAAAGACTCCGTGTACAGATTATGACCGGTTTAATATCTCTGTCTCCTGCACATAGATTGCTTTGCAGACAAGGATGTTTAACGTTATGTGTTTCTTTAAACGTTTAAACGACATTACTGTTATAAGCAATAGTATGTAAAGCCTGCTAGTTTTTTACTTACAGAAAAAAGACAGACTTAAAATGAAATTCCGCCATAATAGCCATTTACATTACATTACAGCTAACATTTTGCATCATTTCTGTTAATCCTTCTTACCTCCGGTGGTTAGGAAACATAATTGCGGTCCTGTTCAGAAGCATCAATGGAAACTTCCACATTTATACTGGAGAAAGAGGAGACTAAACATGCAAGTAAACGTTTAGCTGCGGAGGAAACGGTCTTCCCCTCGGGTAAGAAGGATTAACATTCACAGTTTTTACATTCTCAACTATATATTCTCAGTAGCCTGGTCACCCTGCTGAAGTTTCCTTGATCTGAAGAAAAAATCTGAAAAATCTGAAGGACCTTAGTAGCATGATCATCTGCTTCCGGTGAAGACAGATAGATTGACGGTTGCTCTGCAACACCTGAAACATGAAAGGAAGGACCATGATGATTTGTACTTGAACATGAGTCAGTTCATTCTTTCTCGGGTTTGTAAATGTTAGTGGTTTGATTTGTATCTGAATTTAAAGTCAGATTAGTCATTAAATAAATGTGCAACATGTGATCAGTCAAGGCATTAAAAACAAAAAGCATAAGCACAATCTATAAAAACTTTGTGACTGAATTCTGTCATAAATGCTATTTTTCCTACAATGAACTGAAATATTCAAGAAAAAAACCCTGTGGATTGTCTCATAATATAATATAAATAATGACATTTTATTAATATTTAATTTATTTACTTACACTTTTTTCCCAGCAACCCCCAAACCAAACTTTGGTTATTTAGACTGGGGCTAATTTAGAAAGACTGTAAAAATACCATGGCTTTGGCTCTACCGGCGTTTGGCTTGGGCTGTTCCTTCTATGCTTCAGGATGAGAAAAGCACCAACTCTGATGTATGTGTTCATACAGAACAATAAAGTTGATTAACCCCTGAAAAACTAGCGGGTATAAAGACTAACAGGGTATACTTACTCATTTTTTTTTACCTCAAATGCATTTGATTGCTCTTTTCCATTTTAAGGAATCCTTCTTGTCTCCTGTTGTCATGTTTTTACTTTATAAATGTAATTGAGCATTCCTGTCTATAGAGCTATCCATTACTAGGGGAAATAATGTCTTAAATTAAACCCCAGACTTAAAAAAATAGCTCAAAGTATTCAACATTATGTATTTTATGAAGTTCTTCAGTCTCAAAACTCAAATATTGTGGAGATTTAGAAAGAGAATGTTTACATTTGCAGCATAATTGATGCCCACAACCTGCAGCTACAACCTGAAATTGTATTAAATTGAACGTAATTAATTTTTAAAGACATGTTTAAAATGTTTAGTATACATAGAATAACTAAATGTACTGTATGCAAGTGCATCTCAATGAAATTTTCTCCGAGAGTCTCTGGCAAATGGGCAGCATCACAGTGAGAGGGTCATTGTGTAGATGCAACCTCAGTTTCTCATCTTCTCTTTTAAAACAATTAGCTTCCCTTACATCTCCTTCACCAGGAAAAGTTTTACTCTGTCAACATTTTAATAAATCAGTAAGATCGACTATTGATCATTCGGTACTGTGTGTACTGTGTACTGACATCAGTCAACCTCAATGTAGTTTATGCACTGTGTACCTTCAGCTCTGGGTCTGGACCAGGAGCAGCCAGATTACGACATGGATTCAGAGGACGAGACACTGCTGAACCGACTAAATAGAAAGATGGAGATCAAACCTTTGCAATTTGAGACCATGGTGGACCGATTAGAGAAGGCCAGCATGCACCAGGTAACTCAGCTGAACACACATCAGGTATCTGTGAACACAGCAGCTAACTCTGAACAAACCTGAAAATGATTGCAGTTTTTCTGGTTTCAGCTGGTGTCTCTGTCGGAGGCGAAGCTGCTACTGAACGAAGATGACTACCTGCTGAAGGCGGTCTACGATTACTGGGTGAGGAAGAGGAAAAACTGCCGGGGTCCAACCATTATTCCCCGGGTGAAACGGGAGAAACGGGATGGATCCACCAATAACGATGCCTATGTAGCCTTCAGACGGAGGACGGAGAAGATGCAGACCAGGAAGGTTGGTGCTGGTTTTTCTAAGCTAGTTTTACCCGTTCAGTCAGTTATATTGAAGGATTTGTTTGCTTACGGGTGATTGAGCTTGGTTCTCAATTTATCCTTTGTTCAAGTGAAACCACATAGACTTTGAGAAAGCAGAAACCCTCAGTTAAACCTATTTTGTCTCACACACATTTTGTCTCTGACATTTTTTTAGTCTGTATCCCAACCTTTGTCTGATTTTTGTACCAGAATCGCAAGAATGATGAGGCGTCCTATGAAAAGATGCTCAGATTAAGGAGAGACTTCAGTCGTACTGTGACCATTCTGGAGATGATCAAGAGGAGGGAAAAGTCCAAGAGAGAGCTGCTGCACCTGACGCTGGAGGTGGTAGAGAAACGGTAGGGATGGGAGAGGAGTGGGAGACCCAGACATTAGTGATATCTGGGGTGGCTGTAACTTGGTTGGTAAGGCAGTTGTCCACGGACCACAGGGTCAGTGGTTCAATCCTCGGGTCACAAAGACAGTGAGCCCCAGGCTGTTCCTGGTGCCTCAGGTGAGCACCTTGCATGGCAGCCATCACCATTGGTATGTAAATAACCAGCAACATTATAAAGCACTTTTGATAAAAGCTCTATATAAGTGGCCACTTACCAGCTAGGTCAGCTGTAACTGGAAGGTTATCGCGTGTCATCATTGGCCTCATAAAGACCATTCATGAAAGTTTTTTTTAAAAATTCATTCTGTTGTTTAAGACTTTTCACATTACTAACAAATCCGTTTATAGTGTATTACTACAGCACTAGTTTCCACATTAACCTGTTTTATGCTAATTTTTTGCTAATACCAGTATAACTAGAAAGAGCAGACATGCTAAACTAACTGTAACAGAGAGGTGAATCAGGCTCATTTGATGAAATGTTTGCTTGGTAGTTTGGTTCCCAGTTTCTCCCAGCCCTCTTGTTTTGGACAAAACTATGTGACTCTGTTAGAACTGTTATTAAATATATGCAGCTGTCCAACTGCCCATTTACCCATTGAGATAAAAAAAAAAGTCTCTTTAAGAAATGGGTTTACATGACTGTGTTTAAATGTCATGGGACCTTCAGATGCTGTGAAGATTTAGGTATGAAATCCAGTTTATGACCTGCAGCTGGGGAGCACTAGCAGCCCTGGGAGGGGGACTGGATAAGTCTATTAGATAAACTGAATCTAGCCTTGTCCAAGTCCTTTTTGTGTTTTGCTGACTCTAAACTTACCTGAAGTTGTTAGTGCTGGCGTCTCACAGCTAAAAGAATTCCATGCACATCCTCGGCTGACTATGCCCTTTCCCTGTGAAGTTTGCATGTTCTCCCTGTGTTTGCACGGGTTTCCTCCCACAGTCTAAAGACATGCAGGTTAGGTAATTGGTGACTCTAAATTGCCCGTAGGTGCAAGACATTGGATAAGTGGTTGCAGATAAGGGATGGATGGACTTGCCTGTGTTCTGGCTGTGCAGGTGTAAATAACTAAAGGTTGTTTCCTTTGAGCAGGTATCAGATGGAAGACTTTAGTGGGGATGTCCTGAAAGACATGTCCCATCCTCTGGTGGAGAAACCAGTGAACAACATTACTGTGAGTCTGAGCAACAATATCAGACACAGAACTGACAACAGGCTCAAGGTACCTGCTCTTTATGTTCATGAGTCTGATTTGTACTTAATTATAAGATGAAGTTTGTTTGTATTTTAAAATAACAATCTATTTTGGTTTTCACACACACAGAAGTCTGCTATGAAGAGTTTGATTTTTCAGTTTCATTTCAACTTATAATAAAAAATTTTTGTCTTGCAATGTTTTTGTCTGTTCCACTGCACGTAACTGGCTCAATTTGCCTTTTTGGCAAACATTGGGTATCAAAGAGAGCTGAGCCAATGCCGAAAAGTGACATGAAAGCACTGCTGTTGACTGCCCAAAGTTGCTCATCCACTTAAGTATTACCTAAACTTTCTTAATGTTTTCAACTGTCCTTCATCTCGCTCGAGACTGTTCAGTCTCTGCTGAAACTAAAATTGTCACTGTATAAAGAACACCTACAAACCAAAAGCAAAACATTTATTCAGTGTTTGTTATTGGTCCTGGTGGACGCGTAGTCCTGGAGAACTTCACCATGTATTCATGCAGCATCTCTACGATGACTAGATATATTGGGGTATTATCTGCAGTGGAAAACAAAGGGCCTGGTGTTAAAAGCAAATAAAGTTGAGCTAAAAGTTTGCAGTGTTACAGAGACTTCAGATATCATATCACTGTTTGGATATGAGATCAATAGCTGCTGGAGTTGACAGTAGCTTTAGTAGAAGCAACGATCAATCTGTTGTTTATGTCTGGTTCTGTTTCAGACCCAAAAGAAGTTGCAGTCCGTTGGAGATGAACTCACGTTCCATCTGACCAGACCTAAGAAGAACAGTATCAGACGGGACAGACCATGTCCTCGACAGAAACGTCCTGGTCATTCCCCTGGTTCCTACACCATCTACCAGGCTGACATCAAACAGTATGACTTCCACAGCTCCGAAGAGGACGATTTTCCCCCGCTGGTCAGTGTCTAATCACTGTGTGCTTCTCTTAAAAACCTGTGTGCAAACATTGTGAAACAGTTTGTTTGTTTTTTTTTTTACAAATATAGAACCATGATTTCCTCTTATTCTCTCTGTCTCCCCAGTCTCCTCCCTCTTTGCCAGATGAGGAGAATAATCCCGATGGAGTGTTTGTCTTCAGGAGAAGAGCTGAATGTCACTATTTATCTGTTAGTTGTTTTTTAACATCATTGTGCATGCAACAACACATCAGTAGGCACTGACACAGAGATACTGGTGACTTACTGGTGACTTGCTGGCTGAACTGATCACTTGGTCATATCCGTCTGCCAACATCATTGTATTTACATGTGCCCAGGGGAAGGCTGTAGTTCAGTGGGTAGAGCAGTTGTTGAAACACAATTGGTCATCTTTTAAATGACTAATTGCATTTGTAATTGCAAATGCATGAAGCTCTGAAATAATTATGACCCATGGCCTCATTGGTAGAGGGCTTGACAAGGCGAGTGCTTAGTCACTCTAAGTTTTTTAAATTGAGGAGTCTCAGTGGCATTAGGATGAGGGCCTCCTCCAGAGGGGTCTGTAAATTGCCTCTCCGAAGAAAGCAATAAGAGAATGCACCACCTTCCCCACTTTTACAACTCAACTTAAACTGTGGGTGAAAGAAAACCAGTCTTCTGATAATTTTTAACTCCTAACATTTTCATGTTGTATTTCCATTCTGTATGGTTGTCATGTGTTCGTCCTACCTGCCAAGGGACTGCAGTTGCAAATTTGCATTTTTGGCTATAATCCAGCAAACTTACATCTGTTGTATTAATACAGATGTTCGTTATTTGATAGGAACAAACATTAAGTTATATTTAAAATAGTAGGAATACAATTTTTTTTTCTCAGGATTTCATGTCCATACAAGCATAAAGTTGTTATAATGTTCAGTTCAGTTCTCTGTCATCTGCCTGTTTAACAGAGGGAAAGGCAGACACTCGATGACCCCTCTCTCCCCAGACGTGCCCGTGGTAAAGATATTATTATATTGCGGTGGTGAAGATATTAAACCTGTTCTCTGTGCATTGGTTTCTTCAGCTTCGAACACAACTGGAAGATGGAGACGACCTTCCTCCGTGGCGCCGTCATTGTCTGACTGAACTGCCCCTGCGTCCTTATTGGATGGGGCTAAGCTGCCGCAGGATGGGACGAGGGGGCAGGTAATCTCTAAACGGCATCATAGCTCGACCTCCAATTCCTTTCTTTGTGGGGGTCATTTGTGATACAGCTGTGGAAAAGTTGGTATGCTCAGCCGAAGAGATCTCTCCAAATCTACTTTTATGCTCTAATCTGAGACTTGTAAACAGATGTCTCTTGTAGTTGTAGATGTATTGACTAGTTTGTTTTCTTACAGCTGCTGTTAAAGACCGTTTTGATTGTTTCTAGTTGATCTTTTTTTTACACACTGGTTCTACTCAGATCTTGTTATAGTTTGGTGATAAACAATAGTTAAAGTATAATTTAGTTTGAGCCTTTGTAGGTCATTTTCTCTTCATTGTTTTTATTTAATCTTTTTTTTTCTCAGAGCCCCAAAACAATATTTTACACTAACAGTGGGACTGAGACTCCTGGTGTAAGTAGAAGGTGGATATACAAAAACTTACTTTCTCTATCTCTGTGATCAGGATCATACTGGATCGGGCCTCTACTGATCTGGATCCATTACTGAATCAGATGGGCTCTTTCATGCATCCCGTTGTCAGGAATAAAACTGACAACTGTGTCCACCGGGACCAGAAACTTCCTTTGAACTCAGGAACCACCCTCCCTTCCCTGACTGATATTTTGAACAATATCCAGAACCTGAGGAGGTTCTGCTTCAGACCTAGACTACCTCAGGACCAGAGGGAGGAGGGCAGCAGAACCACACGACCCAGATTGGATGACCACAAACTCCCCTGCCTGTCAACTGACCACAGCTGCGGTGAGTTCCCATATGGGTGCTGAAACCTGGACGGTTTTCTTTTCTCACAGTGAGTCCAACAGAGACCTGGTCAATTACTTCCAGACCAGGTTTTTGCTTGTTTGCCTGATCTGAGTCCTTTAATTTCTTATCCCTGAGTCTGACCACAATATCCCCCCAGCCGTAGAAATAAACTTGCAGAATCCAGTTGTAAAGTAGAATAGCTGGATGATACAGAAATGTCTTAAGTTAAATTATCTTATTCTATCTAATTTTACATAAAAATGCGCAAGCCTTCTTTAACGTAAAAGCATCTGTCAAATGACTAAATGTGAAATGTGTTCTTCCTGTCTTGACCAGCAGGGGGCATCACAGAGGAGCAGTACCACAGTCATCAGCAGCAGCTGATCCAGATGCATAAACAACAGCTGCAAAACAACCCAGATGCAAACAGCCTCACACTTCAGCACACAGCACAGGTAACAGCACATTTACACAGATAATATTCAGTTTTCAACATTGTGTGAACATGCTGTGTAAGTACAGTTAGGACATTTACACGCACCAAGCAACCAGGGTACATTTGGCTTTCTCAGGAAAGGTGAATTCTTAAATGCCTTGTGCAGCTGGTTTTGGAAAAACAGGTTAGGGGGGTTTGAGAGTTTGAAAGGCAGTTGTCCACAATCCACAGGGTCAGTGGTTCAATCCCTGGTCCCCCCTGTCAAAAAACTGAACAACTCCTGTGTGTACCAAAAAGCTGCAGACAAGGGTAGGTAAGGATGGAATAATGAAAAATGCCTTATAACAGCCTAAAGAAGTTTTTTTTCCACCACAGATAAATTCAGGCAGTTTGTGCTGTATATTTTAACCTGCCATCCCCCTTTCCCCCCTCTCCCCCTGCACTGTCACACTGTAGTGACACAAAGACAGCAAAAAGAAATAAAGAAAGTAGAAGGCCTATAGTGAGTCTATGAGCCAGGATTCGAATATGGTAAATGGCTACATATAGTGCTTTCATCCAAAGCGCTTTACAATGTTGACACTTCAACACGTGCCTGGGGGAATCGGACTGCCTTCCCATTTGAGCTACAGTCACCCATATATAAGTCGGAGCAAAGGGAAAATAATGTGAGTGGATGCGTATTTCCAGAAACCAGGTTTCTGTAGTGTATGTAAGCATCTTTCCAAAATTATCTGAGAGAGCTGATTTCTCCAAATAACCTGTTTATTTAAATGCATGTTAGGACAGTGTATAATAATAATAATAATAATAATAATAATAATAATAATAATAATAATAATAATAATAATACATACATACATACAGTGTGTAATTAATTTATTTTTCTGCATGTTATCTTGTTCATTTTCATCCTACTAGTGATTCTATTTAATTACTTTTTTGGTACCTTGATGGATGTGGTTTCCCTAGGAAAATCAGGGTTCATGTTTAGACAGGGTAAATTTCATCTGATGAAGTGAACATTTGTATCATAGTGTGCCCACACTGTCTGTGGACATGACATGTGGCAAGCTGGATTGAGTCTTGTTCTAAACCTGTCCCGGTCTGGTCTGGTCTGTAGTCCACCTTGTATGTTGAGTCCCATCCGAAGACTCTGGATTCAGCCAGTGTTCAGTTTGCTGCGTCAGCTGTGGTCAGCGCTTCTTCAGTTTCTCATCAGAACAAAACATACAGGACCAGCATGAATGGAGCCCATTTTTCAGGTGAGTTGCTAACTTATCGGAACCTTGAGGAGGCTCAACTTTTTTTGATCAGACTATTTGTATTGAAAAAATGTAAAGATAAAACAAATATGCACATGCATACAATATCTTTTTTCCTCACCCTGTCCAGAAGATGTTTACCAGAATATGTAACCTAATGAACACAATAGAGAAAAGAAAACAAAGGGGGTGTGGTTGGTGGGTAAAGAATGCCACTGCTTAAGTGCACAACAAACAGTGCAATGAAGGGAGAGGCAGGATTTTACATATTTTTGATAGAACATCAAAAATAAAACTCTAAACGTATGTAATTTTGGACAGGTCCGGAACATGTGCACCAATGTTGCTGGTGCTTGTTTACAGCGATCACATGTGGGATCATTTTCTTTAATTTGCGACAGTCTTGACTCGAAGACGATGAACAATTTTAAATTCAATTGCAGTGTGTTTCAGGCAGACTAAGGATTGAGTTGATTCTATGCAGGATCTCTTGCCTAAGCTCATCTTTAATCTCCTGTTGTAAATCTTCCTCCCATTTACTTTTGAGTTTCTTCACAGTTTTCAAATTGCACATATTTTAATTTCTCATATACATATACGGTAGCTTTACATTTGTTTATGGAATCTAAAAAGATGGAGAGGGTCATAACGGGAAGCAGTCAGAGTTAGAGCAAATTAAATTTCTGAGCTGTGCATGTCTGTAGAAATTTGTTTTAGGGATGTCAATTATTTGCACCAGCGGTCCAATTAACTAAAATAATTGTCGGTATAGAGATGGTATAATGAAACAATACCACATTTTGACCATATTCCAAAAGCATAGTCTATGCGTGAAGGAATGAACATGCAGTGTCCCTCAGGTGATACTGTAAAAAAATTGATCATTAAGTGAAAAGTGATGTCTGAATTAATTCCAAATTTTTACAGAGTGCAGAATGACTAGTTTCATAGAGTAGTAGGATATGGGCTTTGCTAGTGGTAATTCAGTACATAGTAACAATAAGAGAGAAATTGGAATGGTACATGTTTTGTGTTCCATAGTCACCCAATGTGGTACATTGATATTCTGTTGTGTCCAGTAGAGCACTGCCCTCACATTGGCAGCCCAGTAATAATACTGACAACTTGTTAAACCCATACCACCCGTTTCCTGTTTCTATGTAATTTTTAATTGGCATTATTTCACTTTTTGTAGATTAACCTTGTTGACAAGGAGTACAAGGGATCAGATATAAATAACAACATATCGTCGCAGCTAATAGAAATGAGTACATTATTTTAATTCCTGATACGAATATCAGCTACATTATGTATTTCCACCAACGGGTAGAAAAGTGCTATATAAGTGCAGACCATTTATGTATGTACGTATGTATGTATACACACAGACACACACACGGCTATAACACCCAAACAAGGAAATTGGCTCCACCAGATTCCAGGAAAAACAACTGAGATCTCTATCCAGAAGAGTGCAGTGCTAGGAACAGTCCTAATGTCCTCACGTGACAAAAATGTCCTCACTCTGTTGTTAAAAAATGAAATTTGGTCGCCACCAAGTAGTATCTACAGGAACACACACACGTATACTCGCATCTCATAAAACATACACTTCTTTGATAGCACTTTACTTTGACGTTCTTCTCCTTGACTTCGATTTTTTGCAGGCCTTGTACCTCACTTGTAAGTCGCTTAGGATAAAAGCATTTGCCAAAAGCCTAATTGCAAATGTTTTATATTTATATATAACATTTCCAAATTTCATTTTTTAACAACAGAGTGACAACAGTTTTGTCACGTGAAGACGTCACTAATTTTGACGCTAAAAAAGGGATTTTTGAGAGTCAAAACTGGATTTTAGGATTAGGGTTAGAATTAGATTTTGGTTAGAGTAAGTGAAGTAAGGCATTCAGTTGTGATGGTTAGAGTAAGGGGCTAAGGATTGCATTACGCCAAATACGTGCACACAAATAAGTGCGTGTGTGTGTTTTATTTATATAGCTCCAATCATCTCAAGGCACTTTACATAATAAAGTCAAAGCTATACAAACATTTAACGAAAACCCAACAAATCCCCCTTGAGCAAGCCATAGGCAACAGTGGAGAGGGAAAAACTCCCTTTACCAGAAGAAACCTCCAGCAGGACCAGGCTCAGGGTGGACGGCCATCTGCCTTGACCGGTTGGGCTGAGTGGAAAATTGAGAGAGAAAAGAACAGAGCAACAACAAAACCTTGAGCAGGTTAGTAGGACCAGTAGCTGCGCACTGGAGGACACACAGCGCCAAATCCGGGGACACTTGAAGCTAGGGACAGAGAGGGAGAAAGACAACTACGGGACAAAGAAGATACAGAGTTGATGTCATACAGTGGTGACATAGATATGGGTGAGAGGAGAGAATGAAGAGAAGAGGAAGTGGCACAGTGTAGACTCCCCCAGCAGTCTAAGCCTTTAGCAGCATGACTATAACCAACTATAAGCTTTATCAAAGAGAGAGGTTTTGAGCCTAGCCTTAAAAGTAGAGAGGGTGTCTGCTTCCCGAATCTGGACTGGGAGCTGGTTCCACAGGAGAGGAGCTTGATAGCTAAAGCCTCTGCCTCCCATTCTACTTTTGGAAATTCTGGGAACCACAAGTAGGCCTGCATTTTGGGACTGAAGTGGTCTATTAGGATGATATGGTAAAAAGGAGATCTTTTAGGTATGATGGAGCTTGACCGTTTAGAGCTTTATAGATAAGAAGGGTTTTAAATTCTATTCTACATTTAATGGGAAGCCAATGGAGAGAAGCTAATGAAGGTGAGATATGATCTCTCTTACCAATCCCAGTCAGTAATCTTTCTGCAGCATTGTGGATGAAGGCTTTAAAGAGAGTTACTGGGGCAGCCTGAAAGTAGAGAATTACAGTAGTCCAATCTTGAAGTACCAAATGCAGGAACCAGTTTTTCAGCATCGCTTTGAGACAGGATGCTCCTAATTTTGGCAATGTTCCAGAGGTGGTAGAAGGCTGTTCTGGAGATTTGTTTTATGTGTGAGGTAAATGACAAATCCTGGTCAAAAATGACTCCAAGATTCCTTGCAGTACTACTGGGGGCCAGAGTTATGTCATCTAAAGTAACGATATGGTTGGAAAACATGAGTCTTAGACTTTTAGGCCCAAACACAATAACTTCAGTTTTATCTGAGTTTAGAAGAAGGAAATTATACGTCATCCAGTCCCTTATGTCTTTAAGATATGCTTGTAGTTTCATTAATTGATTTGTTTCATCAGGTTTCATAGATAGATATAACTGCTAACTAACACTAACTAATAGTGTTTCCTAGAGGAGACAAATGTAGAGTAAAGGGTATTGGTCCTAACTTGGAGCCTTGTGGAACTTCATAACTAACTTTTGTGTATGTGGAAGATTCATCATTAACATGAACAAATTGGAATCTATCTGATAGATAAGATTTAAACCAATTTAGTGCAGTTCCTTTAATCCCAAGTATATGTTCTAGTCTCTGTAATAATATTCTGTGATCAGTGGTTCAAATGCAGCACTTAGATCTAACAGAACTAGTATAGAGACAAGTCCATTATCTGAAGCCAGAAGATCGTTGGTGACTTTAATCAGTGCGGTTTCTGTGCTATGATGAACTCTAAATCCTGACTGAAATTCTTCAAACAAGTCGTTTCTGTGCAGGTGGCCACATAATTACTTTGCAACTACTTTTTCAAGTATTTTAGAAATAAAGGGGAGATTGGATATTGGTCTGTAATTGGCTAAGACACCTTGATCCAGACAAGGTTTTTTAAGTAGAGGTTTGATTACAGCTACCTTATAGGCCCTTGGTACATATCCTGTTTGTAAAGATAGATTAATGATATCTAATATGAACGTGTCTAAAGGGTAGAGCATCTTTGAGCAGTCTAACTGGAATAGGGTCTAGCAGACATGTTGTTGGTTTAGATGCCATAATAGTTGAAGTTAGATCATCAAGATCTATGGGCACAAAGCAGTCTAAAAGGGACTGAGGACTTACTGATGATTCTAATTCTGTTGTATTTGTGGGGAGGGAATTTTGTTTCTAATAGCTATGATTTTGTTTGTGAAGAAAGTGAAGAAAGTCATGAAGTCATTGCTCAACTGAACTATGGCTCTTAGTCAGCCTGGCTACAGTGCTGAAGAGAAACCGGGGGTTGTTCTTATTTTCCTCAATTAGTGATGAATAATATGCTGTTCTGGCTTTACGGAGTGCTAATTTGTAAAAGTATAAACTCTTTTTCCAGGCTAAGCGTGATTCTTGTGAATGAGTGGAACGCCACTTCCTTTCTAGTTTTCGTGGCGCCTGCTTTAAACTGCGGGTTTGCGAGATATACCATGGAGATCGCCTGTTCAGATTTACTGCCTTCTTTTTTAGAGGGACAACAGTATCAAGTATTGAACATAAAGATGCTGCATAATTATCAGTCAGGTAATCAGCTTGTACAGGAGTACAGTAAATGAGGCTACTCTGTTATATCGGTACATGATGAAGTAAATGATGAAGGGATCATTTCCTTAAATTTGTTCAGTGTTTTCAGATAAACACCTACTGAAGCAAAACTTTTTTCTAGCTGCTGTGAGGTCAATTAGATTAAATTCAAATGTTATTAGAAAATGATCAGAGAGAACAGAATTATGAGGAAATACTGTTTCAATGCCGTATGCAAGGACAAGCTCTAGGGTGTTACTAAAATAATAAGTGGGTTCATTTACATTTTGAGAGGAACTGATTGAATCTAATAATGAAGTAAATGCCATGTTGAGGGAGTTACTGCCAGCATCTACATGAATGTTAAAATCGCCCACTATGACGACATTATCTGCACTAACCACTAATTCAGCTAGAAAATCTGAGAATTCGGTCAAAAATTCAGAATAAGGGACTGGAGGACGGTACACAATAACAAATAGAAGTGGATTTTGAGTTTTCCAAATTGGGTGTGAAAGGCCTAGACCAAGACTCTCAAATGAGTTATAACTATGTTTAGGTCTAGGGTTTATTGGTAAGTTTGAGTGATAGATTGCTGCTATTCCTCAACTTGGCCTGAGCTTCTAGGAACATGATAGTTAATATGACTTGGGGGGGTCGACTCATTTAAACTCTTCCTTCTGCAACCAGGTTTCAGTGAGACAGAATAAATCGAATTGATGATCGCTTATCAAGTCATTTACTAACAAAGATTTAGATGAGAGTGATCTGATATTTAATAATCCACATTTAATTGTTTTAGTTTTTTGTTCAGCAAGAGGAGCAGTCCTGATTTTTATTAAGTTATTCTGATTAACTCCTCTTGTGATCATTTTTAGTTTGTAAAATTTAGGAACAGACACAGTCTCTATAGGAATGTGGGAGTTGTGGGGGGGGGTGACGGCGGTGAGGATACTGCAGAGAAGCGTGTAGGACTGGATCTTTGCATCCTAGGCTCAACTCTGGACTGCCAATCTTTGGTTGTCTAATAAAATCAGCCATATTGTTTGATAAGACAATGGCACCATCAAAAGTAGGATGGATGCCATCTCTCCTAATCAGCCTAGGTTTGCCCAAAAAACGTTTCCAATTGTCTATGTAGCCCACATCGTTTGCTGGACACCACCTAGACAGCCAGCGGTTGAGTGACGACATGCGGCTATACATGTCGTCACTGATCAGATTTGGCAGGGGTCCAGAGAAAACTACGGAGACCCACTTTGTTTTGGCGAAGTTACACACAGATTCAAAATTAGCTTTAGTGACCTCCGATTTGCGTAATCGGGTGTCATTTGTTCCTGCATGAATAATAATAATTTCTTTTTTAATCAAAGTAAAAGTACAAATAACGGTACTGACCGCAGTGCAATGATATTGACTTTTACAAAGCAGCTCATTTTTTGCAGTTCTGCTTGTCCATGTCTGTATTTATTTCGTAAGTTTCTGTGTGTGTCCTGAGAGACTCTTGATGACCGAATGCCTTCTAAACATTTGTGTCTACACAGGCTGTCCACAGCTTTAGTAAACTTACTAGCTTATGAAAGGTATTTCTTATTTTGTAATGTATTTATATTACACATATGATCACGTGCTTGTGTTTCAGGGCTCTCCAGGCCTCCGTACTCCTCCATGTCTCTCAGCAGGTCATGGACCTCCTACTCTCCTCAGTCCCTGCACAACCAGAGGAGTGAGGTGGGGACCATCTCCCCAGCTTACCACCACACTGTTCGACCCTTTACTCCCCAAACATCTGCCTTAAGGCTAGCTACTGTTTCCGCCTCCAGCCTTGACCACATGCGCAAGGTCACTACTACCAGGTAAACGCACACCTGTCCATGTAAACATAATTACCACCTTTCTGGTATGACATCCTTTGTAAGGGCCACCTCACTCAAGAGAGAATGTAGTCCACATCAAAACCACTGAAATGCCACACGATTTGATTCCAATTTTGATGATACAGAAATGAATAAACTTATGAAATGTAAGTATTTTAGCTTCTTTGCTCCATTTCTACAGCAAAAATGCAATGTAGAGTTCAGTGATCAAATGCAAGAACTGTTACTGAAAGCAAAATAATATTGTGCAACATTTTTATTGTTGCTCCTGTTCCTCAACGTGAGGACTCAGCATTTGAAAAACACTTGAACAAGTTACACAAATTTGAGTTTTTTAGCATAACAGAATGGTTTTAAACATTAGAATTTACTATTACAAGAGGAAGAAAGGTTTGACTTGTGGAGTAGGGCTCAAGTTGCAAAAGTGCGTTTGGTTTGAAGCGCAAAGCCTTTTAGATTTAATGTGCAACCAGCAATTAGCTTCCCACTTACATGGACCAAAAATTTGTCACATTTTTATTTGAAGCCACTGAAGTCAATCAAAGATAAGTTGTAATGTTGTGACTCATCCTGACTGGGATGTCTTGTGTGGGCAATCGTTTTACAACTTCTGGCAGTCATAACTGTTGGCTCCTCAATCTGTGATAGAAGTTTATGTTCTGTCTCTACCTGAACGTATAATTTGTGGTTTGGTCGAAGTTGTGTTTGTTTTGTTTTTCATTTCAGTTCATTTTACACAAATTGATACACTCACTACACAACTGCTGTCACTAACACTACTTTAGAGTTACCTCAATAAATGTCATTTGTGGTCCTTCCCTAATTGTCCTCCTCTGCCAATCAGCTTGTTCTTGAGCCGTATCAGTCAAAGTAAACTGTGATGGTAAACGATGCTCTTGCGCATGTTTTGCCTCTTCAGTACTGAGATGTTTGTCTTTGTTCATGTGTACCCATCGTTATCGTTATGAAGTCTTTCTGATGACTTGCAGGGCTGTTGGATATGAACATTTAGTAGTTAAAGTTGTGGGGAGGATCTGACTATATTTTTTTCTAATGTTACAATTACAATACAATCTATTTAATATTCCAAATTTAATTATTATTATTATTATTATTATTATGAGTTGTTGTTCTCTAACGGGGGAAGCTTTTATTAGGTATTGAGTATTAACTCCTCTTGTCATTTGTGATGTCATACCTGATGTGTTTTGTCTCAGAGACTCAAATGAACCAGAGCGACTCCTGAGTGGACTGTCGGAGACCACACTGCCTATGGAGGTCACATAGCCCTGCTTGCGTCAGCCCCTGCTCCTCCCATTAGCCCCTGCTGCTCTTCTCAATGATGGCAGAATGTGACAGCATTGACCTCAAAAAGAATCTAAACATTTCACTGAGTGTGGATATTCTCAATGTTGTAATAATTAATGTACAATTTGTAAATGTTGTTTCATCATGAGACTGCAGCATCAACTCTAACTGGTCCTGTATCTTCACTCTGATTGGTCCATGATAAGTCTGTATCTTGACTTGGATTGGTTATTTATTTTCTGTTTACATTTTGTATTTTTCCACAGATTTATTTTTCTTTGACAGATTCTATGTTACGCCTGCTTCTGGATTCAGTTTTAATATTTTAAATGTGAAGGAATCTTTTTGATCGCCTAATTGATTCAAATAAACATATGCAGCCTGTAAACACAGATCTGGATCTGCAGCAGTAACAGAGTTCTTTATATTTTTAAAGTTCAGGCACGTGACAGTTAATCACGTACAGAAGAAATTTGTGCTTCAGAGAAATAAAACCACATGGACTCAGTCCATTGTTTTCAGCATTGTTTTGATTTATTTAGCGTCTTTAATTAACTCTTAAAAATCGGCTGACAAACAGTAAATCTATGTAAATCTATGTACTGTGTAGTGGGTGGAAAAAAAATATATAGTATTTTTGATCAAAATAATCATGTTCTAGTTCCCGGTAATTGTTCCATGAAGGACTCCAAGTCCCACAGTGCCCCGCGGCTGGCTCGGTGGTCCAGGATGAACCTGACTGAGGTGGACTGAGCAGTCAGCATCCATCGGAGACAGACTTTTCTATCACCGGCAGGACTCGGGGCTTTTTTCCGTGGAGGACGATATTTGTCGATCAGGACCGTGGGGACCTGCACTTTAACGGAGCTCAACCTGCGGTTTTTCCCGGCGTGTTTAAATTGATTTGAGTCGGTGTTAATGTCGGTGATGGTGGACGCACCGGAGTGCGGGGTGTGTGGGGTGAAGGTGATGTGCCGCTTCAGGCCGCTGAACGACGCGGAGCGGAGCCGCGGAGACAAAGACGTCCCCAAGTTTAACGGAGAGGACACGGTGGTGGTGGCGGTGAGTGCCCGCGGGGTCCACCGACACACCCTCCGTTTGTCGGCAGCAGCCAAGGGAACGGAAGCACACATTCTCGTGCATTATCAGAAATGATTCGGATCGACAGCAGCCGCTCAATGTTTAATCTTTATCGTTTCTATGAGTCTGATTATCTGTCACGTTTAAGACAAAGATTCTCCTGCTCATTAAAAAAAAACATCCGTTTTCGCTTCAGCAAACACAATTTTATATTATTTCTGAACTGACGTCATGATTCAATTTCATCGCACTTACATCACGTGAAACCACAATAACAAAAGGATGTGATAATGTTTTTTTTAGCCTAAAACTATAGCACAAGTTAATAGATTTAAATTTGAACTAAGCAGAATCAAATGAATCATTGAAAGATTCTAGTAAGCACGGTGCGTCCGAGTCTTTTTTTCTCGTCTAATTGAATCTTCAGTACGACCTAAATCAAAGTGAATATATTGAGGAGAGTTTAGTCTAAGCCTTTGTTCTGTCTCCTAATATTTATTTAATAAAACGTTTTAACCAAAGACCTTAAAGTAAAATTAAGGTGACACGACACCCGTTGTCCTTCAATTGAGGTTCTAACGTAAACATTGTAATTTCAGATAGTAAAGTAAAAAACAGTGGAAACACAGTGGGGGGATGGAGCAGCTCAGAGGTCTCATGGGAAATCCTTTTTCTCCATAGCAACCACCAGCTGTGGGCCAACATCTAGTTTTTGGTCAAACACTGACCTGTTTGATCTTTCTGATCTTTCATTTTGATCGAGCATATTCTCTGTTGCATTACCTTTTGTTTAAGGGGTTTCGCTTTTTGTACAAAGAAACAAAGAAAAATTGTCTACACTTAAATAATTCTGACTCAAACAGATTTTTATTATTTTACCTGAGACCTGTGTATGGCAGCATTTATTAAAGAATTATACATGTTTACAGTTGTTGCAGTGACAAACCATCAGACTGAAGAGGAGGAAGTGTGTGGGTGTCTGTTGTGTATCTTTCAGCACCTATCACCTGCCTCCATCTGATTGGTTTATTCATTTCCCGGTGGGATGCAGTTATCATGGCAACAGGCATCTTATTGAAACAGACATCCCTGTTACAAATGTGATAAATTATCATGTACAGTTTGTTCATATACAGTTACGTGTATTATAAACTGTAGACATCAGATTTTTATAATTGTCACTATAAAGTATTACAGTACTCTATACAAAAGTGGGGTCCATAGTTTTTTTTTCTTTTGAATCTTTGCGTCTTTCTTCAGTAAAACTAACCAGTAGCCAATAGCTCTCAGAGAACAAAGTGTGATGTGTTGATTTTCTGATGCTTTCTGATGCGCTCACCTCACCGTTGGGGCCTGACTCAGATCCAGTTCCCACATTTGTCAAAGTCATCCACTGCCCCCTTAGAAACCTTAAGTCCAGTTGTGATTCGACTTGAATTTATTGAAACCTTCAGGGTCTAGCACATGACAAACTCTATGTGATATGACTGGTGAAGAACAGTTGTCACAGTTGTCTGTCTGATCTCTCCTAACGTAGCTGCTAAAGGTTGTTACTCTTTTGGAAGAGTCATAGGTGTCTCGGTGGCCTCTTCTCCCTGCACACTGAATTTGTCTAGTCAATCTGCTCTGGCTGCACCAGTAATGGTTTAGGTGGGTTACATGTTAAGCTGAAGACGGTGACTAAACATACAGTAATTTAAAGTATTCTTTATTGCTTTATATGTTTTTATTAATTTACATAAAATTGAATCAGTGTATAATCCGTTTTAGCCTGGCTTTGGTCTTGCTTATCTGGATGAACCTTCCATGTATGCTGGCAGGGGTGTGTTTTTAACTCTCATAACCTCTCCAACGGTGTCCCGCAGGGCTCTGTCCTTGATCCTCTTGTTTTTTCCATCTATACTTCTTCCCTGGGCTCTATCATCCCTTTGATGGCTTTTCCATCGAAGGGATCACTGCCATGTGGAAGACACACAGCTCTTCCTGTCCTTTCCTCTGGATGTCTCCACTGTCATCGCACATCTCTGCCTGTCTGTTTGACATATCTGCTTGGATGAGAGAGAGACAACTTCAGCTTAACCTCTCTAAGACTTAAGTTCTTGTCTTTCTTGATTACAGTGAGGAAACAGTTACTAAACTAGAGTCCATTATTTTGACAAATTGTTGCCTATGTTTTTAGGGGAAGCCGTATGTGTTTGACCGGGTTTTTCCTCCAAACACGGAACAAGTTCAGGTGTACGACACCTGTGCCAAGCGGATTGTCACAGGTGAGTTTACCTGGGAATTAACCCTTTATTTGCATTTAAAAATAAAACAGAGCGATTAATAATGTTTACATTTGTTATTGTATATGTTTTTATTAAGGCTGTGAAAAATTTATTAATTGAACATTTTACTGTGATTATACTTGAGGTTCAGATGACAGGTCAGAGGAACCATAGACGTTTTAAAAAAGAAGCTAAGAACCCAATGGCAGGATATGCAAACAAGACTGCACCTTGGACCACAACACACAAAACTTTTGTTTCACATATAACCTAAACCTGAACAAACCAATGTGTGATTTCAGATGTTTTGGGCGGATACAATGGGACGATTTTTGCATATGGGCAGACATCGTCAGGAAAGACTCACACTATGGAGGTCAGATTTTTGTTCAACTTGTGCATGAGTGTGTTGTTGTCTTAAAGCTTTTATTTTTTACTAAACTTATTTTTATGTTTGAATATATTTTTAGGGGAACCTTCATGACTCTCGTCTAATGGGCATAATTCCTCGAATTGCTCAAGACATTTTTGACCACATTTACTCAATGGACGAAAACCTGGAGTTTCACATTAAGGTGATGTCATGTTTCATAAAGACAAAGTGAAAATCTAACTAAGGTTGATTAGTGAATAGAAATGTAAAACTTTGATTTATTGAAATGACGCATTGAATGCTGTTGTTTTTGATGTTCAGGAGTTAAATCAGTCTTACGCCCCGGCCTAGGGGAAAACCAGGACGCAACACAAATTGAGACTCCCCTCTTCCTAGCGCCCAGACACCAACAGAACAGATACTTAAGCCTACAAGGTTTATTGTATTGTCTGTTTAGACACAGGTTCACAACGTCAGGGTGGGTCCAGCCAAAAATAACAAACAAAAATAACTAAACCGGCAAACCTGCTCTTACCTCATCAAACATAAATTAAAACAAATCGTACATTGCACTAACCTATTCTCCTACCCAAAAACAGGAGAAAACTGGTATTCAAAGAATTAAAAGGCTAACCACACCCTTAGCACTGAATTCGTGGCACGAGGTACAACAAGTTAGTATGTGGGTCTGGCAGTGGGCGAGAGGAGAGTCCCGGGTCGGACTGGAAGACACTGGATTTAAATCCCTCAGGTGAAGACTGCGACCAATCCACTCCCGGAACGTCATCAAACAAACCTGTTCAGCCAATCACACTCTTAGCTGCTTGATCAATGCCAGACACGTCTCACACACACACACACACACACACACACACACAGGGAGAGACAAGGTACACAAGTACAGGCATACAAACACATTATAACATATTACGACCAGGTCGTAACAATCAGATCTAAGGTGTTTTTTTTTTCTAAAGAGATAAAAATAAATCAGTCTGTAGAGTTAAATGTGATTTGAAGTCACTTTATAAAAACTTAAAAATATATAGTGGTCCATTTTTATAGTTTTATAGTAAAATTGTACCTGATGCCAAATCTGTCATTCTCATGTGGAGTCAGTGTGTAGAGATCATTATGATCTAAGGTAATTTCAAATGTAATTGTGACAATAACTACCGATTTGTTTAGTGATGTTTGTTTAATGATGTTTTAATGATTTTTATCTATAAAAAGATTAGAAGAGAGAAGAGAGCTTTACTGAACTTAACTAAATACAAATTTTTATAGATTGCGTGCCGTGTCCTGGACTTCTTTGCTAACCTGTGAAAAACCTTTGTTGAGAATGTTTGAAATGTTCAATATTCTGTTTTTAATATTTTATATAAGTCTTATAGTATAGTAGTATTGTCATTCTGCTATTTCTATTTATTATTACAAATTAAATGTAAATCTGTTTTTGTCTTTGCAGGTGTCTTATTTTGAAATCTACCTGGATAAAATCAGAGACTTACTCGATGGTGAGCATGATATTTAATACATTTAATATGATACAAATATAACATATTTCAAATTTTTAAATGTCAACTTGCCAGTGTAAGTGTTGGTGATTGATTTCTTCATGTTTCAGTGTCAAAGACAAACTTGGCAGTTCACGAAGATAAAAACAGAGTTCCCTTTGTCAAGGTACTTTAATGTCTGTGGAATGATGCCATGTTACATATACTATCATACTACCTGTTACCACACTATCAGTACTGTGGCATCAGTACATGAAGTTTCAGTATTTGTTTTATTTTAATTTTTAAGGGAATAATTTTCATTTTGCACTGAAACTCTTTACATCATCTGGTTCCACTGAGCTGTAGCTTAACGATGACTGCTGAACCACAGTGAAACAAAAACATATTATACAGTTATTCTCAGCAATTTTATAGAGCGCTATTAGCAAAGGAGCCAGCTCTTTGAAATTGTAAATTTCAAGCTCATATCTGAGTATAAGCTAAAACTTCTAAAGTTAAGAACATGTTAATACAGTGCATTCAGACATTTTTCAGACCCCTTCACTTTTTGCATCCTGATACTACAATTTTTTCTTCTCATTAATCTACACTGAGTACCCCATACCGACAAAGTGAACGTTATATATAAATAAAGTTTAGATTTATTGTTTGTCAGCCGATTTTTAAGGGTTAAAAACTGAAGTTTTTCAAAAATAAAATATCACATGTAAAACATTTGAAATTAAGCTCAGTTGCCTCCCGTTTCACTTGATCGACACTGAAATGTAAAAAGTCTGAATATTTGTGGATATGTGATATTTCATTTTTTTATTTTTAGTAAATTTATAGACATAAGTTTAGATTGCACATTGATGATCCTGTTGGTTTTTTATTTTGTTTTCCAGAGTATTAAGACTTTATTTGTACCAGTATTACTATCCACAGTATCTGAAGCATCAGTACTGCAGCATGAGCAGTCTGAGTACTATGTGTTTTCTGTCAGGGCTGTACAGAGCGTTTTGTCTCAAGTCCTGAGGAGGTGATGGACGTTATTGATGAGGGAAAAGCAAACAGACACGTCGCTGTCACCAGTGAGTCTTCAAATGAACCTCTGATATTACTGTACTACTTTTACTATCATACTACTGTAATACTGCTACTTACTGCAACTGGAGACCTTAAAACCCAGGCACTTTTCCACAGTATAGTAGCAGCTCAGCTAGACTGGACACACCTTTTATGCTTTTGCATCAGGAGCAAATGTGGTATCTGTTATTTTCTTGTTAATGCCTCTATTGAGGTTCAATGCAAGCTGAGATGATCCTGAAAAGTCATCTAAAAAAACAGCAGAATACTGATTGGTCAGAGCAGGCCATCGTTACTACCATGTCTACAGTCATCCCATTGGCTAAACCAAAATCTAATTAGGTTTTTACACAACTTTTTCTCATTTGAATGACTCTTCAGCCACCTCTGAAAAACCAACCAAAGTCAAGGGTTTAGTTGCTACCATGAAGTGGAAACATGCTATTTCAATTTCCACTGCTTTACTTATTTATTTATTTGAACTTCATCTTCTGGAAATTCTTGGCATTCCTCTGAATTCTACCGCTACTCCTTAATTTCTACTAAATTATTAGTCCTATTACTACTTTTGGTACTACTAGTAGTACTAATAATACTAGTAATAGTATTATACTAGTTAGTATTATTATCACACACTACTTCCACTCCATATGAAATGAAAATTCTGACATTTCGCATTGTACTGACTCCACCTTGACCATAGCACCATCGTGAGGGCAGATAAAATTTTCTGCTCTGTCTTTTATAGTCTTTTTTTATGCTGCACATTTACATTTAGTCATTTGGTGGATGCTTTTATCCAAAGCGACTTAAATGTGAGGTACTAGGCAAGCAAAGGTCGGCACACGCAATTAGTGCTGCAGCCTCTAGGAGCTGCTAATGACCCTTGCTGAGATTTCTTTGGCTGTGGTTTGTGTCCGTATTACAAATGTGTTTCCTGTTTTCTTATGGCAGATATGAACGAGCACAGCTCTCGCTCTCACAGCATTTTTCTGATCAGCATCAAGCAGGAGAATGTGGAGACAGAGATGAAGCTGTCTGGCAAACTTTACCTGGTCGACTTGGCGGGCAGTGAAAAGGTCGCACTTCTTCACTCATTTGATGTTGTGTTCTAGAAATTTATTAGATCTACCTCTTTGTGGGGAAGAGTGGTCTTGACATTTTGTGTACCAGCAGTATAATATAATAAATAATAAAAGCACAGACCTGACACCTCGATGATGATGATTTTCAGGTGAGTAAGACGGGAGCAGAAGGTGCTGTGTTGGATGAAGCCAAGAACATTAACAAGTCTCTATCTGCTCTGGGGAATGTCATTTCTGCTCTGAGTGAAGGAACTGTAAGTCTTCGTGTCTTTGTGTGTCTGTGTCTCTAGTTTATCAGTGGTCAATAACAGACACGTAGACAGGCCTAAATAAAGCCACTATTAGAAACAAAACTGTGAAATGTTTAGGTTTATGTTTTCACTTGTAAATTTACAAATGAAGTATGTGATTTACTATTTACATCATGTTTTTGTATCATAATGTTTGTGTGTAGAAAACCCACGTGCCATACAGAGACAGTAAGATGACCCGAATCCTTCAGGACTCTCTGGGAGGAAACTGTCGCACCACCATCATCATCTGCTGCTCGCCGTCCATTTACAATGAGGCAGAAACCAAGTCCACCCTCATGTTTGGACAGAGGTACAGGAACTAACCTGGCTTATTTATCCCAATAAAAGTGGGTTGACAATGGCTATGGCTCGCTACATGGAGTAGTCTTTCGCCAATCTTGTACTCCTCTTGCCCATATGTTGAGTCATTGCTAAACGCACTGTTGCCTTTACCAAATGGGTAAATGTGAAGCAACATTGTAAAGTCCTTTGGGTAAGACAAAATTTATCAGTTACACCGGATGATCCCACTGTCTTTCAGTCAGCCAGAAGTACAATAAAAACTCAAAGCACACAGTTGTATGCCTTTAACAACCCGTCAAGTTTCAGCTCACATATTTCAGTTCATATTTATTCACAATAATTTTATAACTAGTTCCTTTGTGATTCCAAGTGGATGTTTGTGACAGATGTATTGAAATTTGCATTTTCATTGACGGTCATGGAGACATATAAACATTGAACTATTTGAACATTAATAAAACTTCATGAGAAACCGCCATCTTCATCAAGATTGGACTGAGACAAGCAATCTATTGAATTCAATAAAAACTAAATTCCTAAAAGTATTAGAACATATAGTGTAATATTTTAGTTTTTGCTGTGCACTAAAAATTTGGGTTTACCATACTACATGATGTAAACCCATCTTCACCATTAAGAATCAGAATGACCGGTTGGAGTTTTTACACTGATGATCCACAAAAGTTCTGGAACTGAGTCCTATAGACGGATGAGGTCAAAATGATCCTCCCACATTTAAAAGACCAAAGTGTGGAGGATGAAAGGATTGGAGGTGGTTTCATGGTTTGGGCTGCATGGCTGCTTCTGGAACGGGTTCACTGATCTTTACTGAGGATAGAACAGGTGAACGTTTTGTCCGCAAACGTGCAGCGAAATCCATCAGAAATAATGTGGTGGCGCTTCATCATGCAGCAAGACAGTGATGCAGAACACACTGTCAACTCGCTTTTTTGACTGGAGCTTATCATCAAAAGAAGACACAAACAATTTTATGCTGTTACTCGTAATACTTTAATTAGCTTTGTAATAATACAATAAATATTTAGTTGTAATACTTCTTCAGGGGACTGTACATCAAGCAAGATGTGATGAAATCAAGACAGCCTCGGATTTTATGTTAGAACCACTTCCTTTGCCATTTTTGCATTTCAGAGTTAAAACAGATTTCTCAGTCAAATGTAACTTCATCCCTTATTTCAGATGTATTTATTTGATTGGCCACACTTCAGTGTTTTAATAATTCAATAGATATTTGTAGCTGTGCAACAACACAAACTAAATAATATTGTAAAGGTTGAGTTTGTCTATTTGTGAAAGCAATAGGTGATTAAATGCTGTTTTTGTGAGAATTAAGCTCTCCAGCTGGAGAACAAGATGCTTCAGTCAGACTTTGACAGTTGTTTGTTAACCCACTTTCTGTGCTATTGTTTTGTTTCAGAGCTAAAACCATTAAGAACACAGTGTCTGTGAATCTGGAGCTGACTGCTGAGGAGTGGAAAAAGAAGTACGAGAAGGAGAAAGAGAAGAACAGGAGTCTGAACATCCTGATGCAAAAGGTGGAGAATGAGCTGAAACGCTGGAGGAAAGGTAAACCGTAGATTACTAAACTTGTAGTATTGAGACTGAAGATTTGAGGTTCAGGGCCTGTTTCTCATCCTATGTGTGGTCCTTTGTGCTGACATATCAGACGCCCCAGTGAAAACTGGTGAAGCATTACTCACACAGCCCTAGGCAACGGAATCACACAAACACAAACTATTTCATGGTAGCTGGGTAAATATTGATCATGTTGAATGTGTGGGTTCCTAAAAAACTGAGAAGCTTCTACATCTGTTGTCTCATTTTTCCAGGTGAGTGTGTACCTGTGGAAGAGCAGCTGAGCAGCAGGAACAAGAAGAGCAGCAGTGACACTCCGTCAGGAATAGACAGTTTGGCCCCGCCCCCTTTCCCTCTGTCTGATGAGGAGAAGATGCAGTATGAAATGCTGATCACTGACCTGTACCAGCAGCTGGATGACAAAGTGAGTCCCACCTTAGCCAGCTCAAACCTCTGGCTTGTGTGTCAACCTGTGAAAATTTAAAACTCTTTGTCGGTACTTCAGGATGAAGAGATATACCACCACAGTCAGACAGTGGAGAAACTCAAACAGAGGCTGACTGACCAGGATGAGGTGAGTCTCACCTGAGGCTTACAGTCTGTCCCATAAGTCTATCAGTCCCTTAAGTAACCTTCCACCTGCTCATGTCCCTTCCACTAATCCAGCTCCTGGTGTCCAGCCATCAGGACTATGATCGTCTGCAGGAGGAGTTGTCCCGTCTGCAGAGGGACAGCGAGTCGGCTAAAGAGGAGGTGAAGGAGGTACTGCAGGCGCTAGAGGAGCTTGCCGTCAACTACGATCACAAGAGCCAAGAAGTGGAGAACAAGAACCGTTGCAATGAGCAGCTGAATGAGGAGCTGGCCCAAAAAACTGTGAGTCCACAAACGGGAGGGGGAAATGTCTGTAGACCCTATAGGCTGACCTCACACACACACACACATCCCTCACTTTGGATTCAGTACAACTTTTAGACTGGTTTAGTGAGCAGCTTTTCACTTATTTTTAGGTGAGTTTGGAGACCGTCCAGAGGGAGCTGTCCTCTCTGCAGGAGCTCAGCTCTCACCATAAGAAGAGGTCTGCAGAGATCCTCAGTCTGCTGCTCAGGGACCTCAGTGACATTGGAAGTGTCCTTGGGACCACTGACCTAAAAGCTGTAAGAATTCAGCTTGGAGACTGCATTGATCAGAGACTAAAGCGAGCCCTGAGTAATAGGAAGTCCACAACAGAAAATCATCAGATTGAATCCCTCTGTCCTTGTCTTTTTAGATGACTGAAATGAGCAGTGTAATGGAGGAGGAGTTCACCACGGCTCGCCTATATATCAGTAAGATGAAGTCAGAGGTGAAGTCTCTGGTGAACCGCAGCAAACAGCTGGAGGTTAACCTGACGGAGAACAGCAGCAGGATGGAGGCCAATGAGAAAGAGCTCAACAGCTGCCAGCTGCTTGTCTCACAGGTACAAACTGTAACAAAGTACTTTTTTTCACATATCTGTACTTCTCCCACTTTGAAAAAATTACAAATCCTTAGTGATGTGTCGTTCGTGAGTGATTCATTCAATGTGAACTAATCTTGCATATGACTTGGGAGTAATGCATCCTCTCAGTGAACGATTCGGTCATTTTCGTGCAGTACCGTGTCTCACCACATGGCAGCAGCTGCATAAGCTCAGGCAGCAAGACAGGAAACAGAAATGATTCGTTCACGACTCACTGAGCTGTGCGTCCGTCCTCAGGTCCTCGTTCTTTTGTCACGTGACAGCCACCAAGTCACTGTCACGCTGTTAAACAACAATGGCAGAGAGGACGTAGGACACAAGTCACTTTATTGTGGTGTGTATTTGCTTTACTAGGTTTTCACACGGTTTGAATTGCTTGTGTCAGTTTGTGTATTATAATTTGTCAGCTGAAGAAAACCATGAGAATCTTCAGAATATAGTTTTTGAAAATACGGCCCTTTTCACAATGCCCACAAGCTACAGCATCACGTGGTGTAAGATGAACGAAATGACTCAAAATGATTCGTTCAATTTACTGTTCGAGAGTTAAAGATCTGAGTCAGTCAAAAGAATCGTATTTCCCATCTCTACAAATCATGGACTTATCTACTCTTCAGTGTGGTACTTGTAATTTTAGTAAAATATATTTTTGATTGTGTATTTTTGCATTTTCTACAGTTGTCGAATACTTTACTGTTGTAAGATGCAAACATCAGAGGAGAGCTTAATGTCAGTGGCCCGTGCATGCAGCTCAGTTGTAATTCAGTCTAATTCTGTTTCCATCACCATGATGTCCATGAAAATGCATGATGCTGTTTCATGTATTTGGAGTTTATAGTACACCTAAATACCAAATACATTTAACTTAATCTTGCAAAACTCAGTAGGTAAAACATGTGTAACCCTATACTATAAAAAAAATCTCACTTCTTTATCTTTATTTACCTGGGTTGTTAGCAGTGTGGACATGAACTGGAAAATTTGAATTATAATTGTCTCTGTGACAGACACAAGATGGGTCTACAGTCCTCCAGTATTCACATATCAGTTTTCTATAATCACCTCAACAATTAACTACATCCTCTGCAGTGGGCAGGGATGTAACAGACTCACTCACTAGATGTTAATATTCTGAATATTTTTACTGTTGATGTTGCTGCAGTTGCAGGCAAAACTGGCATCTTTGAGTGATGACCTGTGGAAGGTGGAGCAGAAGAATAGGCAGCTGGAGGAGAGCCAGGATGCTCTGATGGAAGAGGCTGCTAAACTCCGTGCTCAAGGTGACACCATGGTTACAGTAAACACTGTTCTCTGAAGTACAATTTAATATATGACAGAGATGAAAAGTTAAAACTTTGAAAACAGCTCCAGGTTTTTATGATAGGTGTGTGTACGCATTTGCAGGAAAGATGCATGAGGTTACGGTGATGGACAAAGAGAAGGAACACATGAGCAGACTGAAAGATGCTGTTGAGATGAAGGTAAAATTCACATTTTGTTATTGGGCAGGGCCCAAACTTCCCACTCCTACTAGGTGATGCAACAGTTGTGTGTAAGGGGTGTGTGAATAAAATGATGTCTGTGTTCTGCAGCAAACCCTGGAGGAACAGATGGAAAACCACAGAGAAGTTCATCAGAAACAGCTGAGTCGACTCAGAGATGAGATTGAGCAGAAACACAAAGATGCGGAGCAGCTCAAAGAGTGCGGAATTAATTCTTGCATTTGCATTTGCATTTACGTTTACGTTTAGTCTTTTGTCAGACGCTTTTACCCAAAGCAACTTACATTTGAGGCACAAGGCAGCAAAAATCTAAGTCAAGGAGAAAACAAAGCCATCCGAAGTGCTATCAGTAGATATGTTTTTGTTTTATGAGATGCAAGTACAAGAAAGAGCGTGCTCTCCTTTTTTTTCTTCCAAGGTTTAAGTGTATAGGAAGGAGTTCTGTTTTCAGCACGTTTTTTAATATTGGGAGTCAGGTCACTGAGCGTGCAGCGTTTGGAAGCTCATTCCTCCACCATGGGATGACTGAGCTAAACAGTTTTGCTTGGTGCCATCTGTATAGTGCTGGGACCACCAGAAATTGTTAATCACAGTTTTACTCGTTATTAAGTGTAATATAAATTCATCCTTTATTTCAAATGCTTTCTTCTATTGAACATGTTTCATTCAAGGGTTATAATAAGTCGTTAGTTTTTTCCTGTGAGATTACGCACACAAAATATTAATGCAGTAAATGTTTAGTTTATGTCACAGTGTTTTTTGTGCACTTGTAGTTTTCATGTCTTCAGAATCTTCTGAGGCTGTAGCTGTTCAGGGAACTGATGGATGATTTAATGCTGTTTCAGTGAAAACCGAGCTCTGCAGCTGGAGAACAGGAAGCTTCAGTCAGACTTTGACAAGCTGAGAGCTGAGGATCACAAGAAAGACCAGAAACTTCAGAAACTGGTGTAAGTTTGTCCCTCCGTGCCCATCATCGGCCCATTTGGCATTTTGTTTTTTTATGTTACACACAAACTAATCCCAAATCTCTTTGTATCAGTGCAAAATTAGTTTCCAAAGTAAACCAGAGTCAGTAAAGAAAAGCATGACAATAAAACAAAAAATATCAGTAAGGAGTAATGAGAAGACTTCAGGATATGAAACTAACAAACATGTTTTCTTTGTTACAGCTTCCTGAATGAGAAGAGAGAACAAGCCAAAGAGGACCTCAAGGGTCTGGAGGAGACTGTGGTATGCAGATCATTTTTAAATATTTGTTATATCTTTTCGAATAACTCTAACAGATCTGAGATGAGTTATGTTTCATTCAATAGGCCAAAGAGCTTCAGACACTGAACAATCTTCGAAAAATCTTTATCCAGGACATTGGTGCCCGAGTCAAGAACGTAAGAAACAATGAGTCAAATCTAGACTGATCAGGCTTCATCTGTCTGATGTAACTGATCTAGATTTGATCCATGTCTTGTTAGGTCAAGTTTGATGTTTTTCTACGTAATTTTCAGTGTACGACTTTAAGTGATGTGATCTGAGCAGTGAAATTCGGTCAGACACACAATCTAACAGGATGTTTCTGGTCTGTTTCTTCTTTGAGCAGAGCTCAGAGAATGATAGTGATGAAGCCGGTGGCAGCCTGGCCCAGAGACAGAGGATTGTCTTCTTAGAAAATAATTTGGAGCAGCTCGGCAAGGTCCACAAACAGGTCAGTGATTAACTCCCACCTGATCACCATTGCTGTATTTACCACTACAGCCTTGTTCTTCTGTTGTGTCGGGTTGGTTTACCATTACCACTTTGTCAGTCTGTATCTGGAAATCCCACAGGATCTTAGCTCTGTCATTCTCAAGCACCTATGGAGGTGTGCCCCATCTTGACTATGGAACTTCCAGCCTGTGCTCGGCACAGATGTTTCAGTACACTATGCAAGCCACTTGTTTATTGTGTTTTATATAACTATTTATATTTTGTTGTATAAATTATTGTATTTATTTAACTACTGGTTCCAAAGACAGAAACCTTGAGTGTAGTCAATAAAGAAGCTTTCATCCTGGATGTATTTTAAGGGTTTTACTATCTTGCAAGAGAGTTCACAGACCGAGTTTCATGTAATGGTTATTGTAACTAGAAACTGTAACTAGTGGACCCAAAAAGCAGAAGCTGAGACACGCAGAGAGTGCAACTGGTTTATTTGAACATGGAATACAGTTATAAATAATCACACGCACTACAGATCCTGTGATGCTTAGCACACAGACCTTTGCTCTAACAAAACTCTCTCAAAGGCTTAACAATAATAACTCACAACAGTATGAACCTAAAGGCACAGACCTGTGCTCTAACAAAACTCTCTCAAAAGCTATAACAATGTTAACTGACAAACCAGCATAAACTCAAAGGCAGAGACACTTAGGCTATAACAAAAACCTGAGCTAACAAAACTATCTACAGACTCATGAACAGTATTAAGGGCAGGAGTTCGGGAAAGGCTGAACGAGATCAGGGAGCTGTGACAGAACGAACCTGGGACACACTAGCAACCCCAAAACTAAATGCAAGGCCTTAAATACAAACATGCAGGGGTAGTGATGATGATGATGATGAAAGGCACTCATGAGGATGCCTTCGATGGAAGTCTGCAATGAGGGAGGGGTCCAAGATGAACCGGGCGGGCAACCAACTGCGCTCCTCCGAGTCATACCCTTTCCAGTCCACCAGATACTGTAGACCTTTCCCACGGCGTCTGGACTGGACAAATGTTTTATACCCCTCTGCTTTTGAGCAAAACATTTTACCATCAGTCAATCAATTCAATTTTCAATTCAATTCAATTCAACTTTATTTATATAGCGCCAATTTACAACAAGGTCATCTCAAGGCACTTTACATAACAAAGTCAAGACTATACAAACATTTAAAGAAAACCCAACAAATCCCCCTTGAGAAAGCCATAGGCAAGAGTGGAGAGGAAAAACTCCCCTTACCGGAAGAAACCTCCAGCAGAACCAGGCTCAGGGTGGACGGCCATCTGCCAATCAATCAATTAATCAATCAATCTCTCTCTCTTTCTCTATCTATCTATCTATATCTATATCGATATATATATCGATATAGATATAGATATATAGATACAGATATATATAAATGCGAGCAGTTAAGGTGACAATACTGTAAAAATGGCAGTGCAAAAAGTCTGCCTTGGTTGATGCGGGGTGGGAGGGGTGCTGAGAACTATTCACAAGCCTGATGGCCTGCGAATAAAAGCTGCTGCTCAGTTGTTCTGGATTTGACACTTCTGTATGTCTCGCCTGAGGGGAGAAGTGTAAAGAGGCTGGACTGTGGGTGTGCAGATTCTCTGAGGAGGGTCCCTTAGTGGTAGATGTCCTCCAGTGACTAGAAGGCTGCTCCTGAGATGTGCTCTGTAGTTTTAATCACATGCTGGAGAGCCTTCCTGTCCTGTGCAGAGCACGTCCCATAGCAGACTATGATACAGCTGGTGAGCACACTCTTAACTAAACTTCGGTAGAAGTGACTGAGAGTCATGTGAGGCATGCCAAATTTTCTTAGTCTTCTTAAGAAGTGCAGCTGCGGTTGTGACTTCTTAATGATGTACTGTGTATTGTGAGACCAGGTGAGATCCTTGCTGATGTGAGCTCCACGGAACATAAAGGTTTTGACAGTTGTATCATCAGCAAATCTAATGATGCTGGCATTGTTCTGGTAGAACACACAGCACTTTCATATGTGAAAGTGTGTACAGCAGGGGGCTCAGTACACAGCCCTGGGGGGTCCCTGTGCTTACAGTTCTGATGCCTGACATGCGACTCCCCACTCTTATTTACTGGGGTCTGTCAGTTAGAAAGTTCAGTCTCACAGGGCTGATGTCAGTCCAAGGATGAGTAGCTTCACTGTTAATTTTTAGGCGATGACCCTTTTGAATGCTGAGCTGTTTTCTACGTGTGTCTTTTCCCTCTAGATGTGTGAGGGCTGCATGAATGGTGGTGTTGATTGCATCATCAGAGGAGTGGTTCTGAACCAGGAAACGCACGAGCATAAATCTGAGGATAGGGACTCTTAACGTTGGCACAATGACAGGGAAAGGTAGAGAGCTGGCAGACATGATGGAGAGAAGGACGATAGATGTACTGTGTGTGCAGAAGACGAGGTGGAAGGGCAGCAACACACATAGTATTGCAGGAGGATACAAACTGTTCTACCATGGTGTGGATAGGAAGAGAAACAGGGTAGGAGTGATCCTGAAGAGGAGTTTGTGAACAATGTTCTAGAAGTGAAAAGAGTCTCAGACAGGTTGATGAGCCTAAAGCTAGAAATCGAAGGGGTGATGGTGAACGTAGTCAGTGGGTATGCTCCACAAGTTGGCTGTGAGTTAGAAGAGAAGGAGAGATTCTGGAGTGAGTTTGATGAGGTTGTAGAGAGTATCCCCAGAGGAGAGAGAGTAGTTGTTGGAGCAGACTTCAATGGGCATGTTGGTGAGGGGAACAGAGGTGATGAGGAGGTGATGGGCAGGTTTGGTGTTAAGGAAAGGAATCCAGAAGGACAGATGGTAGTGGACTTTGCTAAGAGGATGGAAATGGCTGTAGTCAACACTTACTTCCAGAAGAGAGAGGAACACAGAGTGACATACAAGAGTGGAGGTAGGAGTACACAGTTGAACTACATCCTATGTAGACAAGGCCATTTGAGAGAGGTTAGTGACTGTAAAGTGGTGGTCGGAGAGAGTGTAGCCAGACAGCACAGCATGGTAGTGTGTAAGATGACTCTGATGGTCAGAAAGAAGAAGAGAGGAAAGACAGAAAAGAAGAACAAGTGGTGAAAGCTAAAAAATGAAGAAAACTTGCGAGGAATTTAGGCAGAAGTTGAGACAGGCTTTGGGTGGTCAGGAAGAGCTTCCAGATGACTGGGAAACTACAGCAGAGGTAATCAGGGAAACAGGTAGGAAGGTGCTTGGTGTGTCATCTGGAAGGAGGAGAGAAGATAAAGACACTTGGTGGTGGAATGAGGAATTGCAGGACTGAATCCAGAGGAAGAGGTTAGGGAAAAGGAAGTGGAATGTAGAAAGGACTGAGGAAAGTAGACAGGAGTACAAGGAAGTGCAGCGCAGAGTGAAGAGGGAGGTGGCAAAGGCCAAACAGAAAGCTTACGATGAGCTGTATGACAGGTTAGACATGAAGGAAGGAGAGAAGGACTTGTACAGGATAGCCAGACAGAGAGATAGGGATGGGAAAGATGTGCAACAGATAAGGGTGATTAAAGAGAGAGATGGAAACGTGCTAACAAGCCAGGAGAGTGTGCAGAGAAGATGGAAGTAGTATTTTGAGAAGCTGATGAATGAGGAAAATGACAGGGAAAGAAGGGAGGAAGATGTGGATGCTGTGGAGCAGGAAATAGCAGAGATTAGAAAGGATGAGGTGAGGAAGGCTTTGAAAAGGATGAAGAGCAGAAATGCTGTCTAACCAGTCTGTTTAACAGGATTCTAGACAGTGAGAAGATGCCTGAGGAATGGAGGAGAGTGGTTCTGGTTCCGATCTTTAAGAACAAGAGTGACACGCAAAACTGCAGCAGCTACAGAGGGATAAAGCCGATGAGCCACACAATGAAGCTGTGGGAAAGAGTAGTGGAGGCCAGGCTTAGGAAGGAGGTGGAGATTTGTGAGCAGCAGTATGGTTTCATGCCCGGTAAGAGCACCACTGATGCCATTTTCACTTTGAGAATGTTGATGGAAGAGTACAGAGATGGTCAGAAGAAGCAGGACAAGCACTAAACTAGGACAGGAGACCTACTGAACAAGTTAGTGTTGTTGGAAATTTGTTTCTTGGCTTCAGAGATAGCTGAGTTTCTGTCATTTCTCTTGAGTCTGCTGATTTAGCCTGTTTGTTAGTTTGTTTTTAATAAGTGTTAAGAATTACAGGTAGAGAGCTTTGAAGTGGAAATTGGGTCTGTCTTTGGTGGTAGTTTCAACTTAGTAAACACCAAGCATTCACACCTTTGACCCAACAAAGGCACACTAATTAGTTTGGCTTCAACGAGGGGGTGGTTTCAGCTGTAGCCAATTAAGACCATATTTAAGGCACCTATTGTGCTGAAGCATGAGCTGAAGGTGATGATGGAATGCTGGACAGCCGGTGATGGTGAAACTCAGGGGGGGTGTCTGAATATGATTAACAAAGTAGCAACTTAAGAAACAATGAACAAAGTACAACTCAAAACGGTCGAGGCAAACTTCACTCGAGGGAAAAAGATTTACTAATGATCTCTGAAAATGAAAAACACACCGGTGGGGAAAAAAGCAAATGGCAACTTACTAACAGCGGGTTCCCCGGGGAACAGACCAGGCGAAAGAGAACGTGGCCAGAAAGTAGCAAAGTAATTCTCAGGAGACGGGAAGCTGGGGGTCCGAATAAAACAGGTACAAAAACTAGCGACAGGAGGATCAGATCAAGCGGGTAAGACTAGAGAAAGAGTTACTGAGTCTAATGTTGCTGGAAGACGTTCTGGCAGAGAGAGACAGGTAACTGGGGCTTAAGAAGGACAGACAGGTGTGCAGGATTACATTAACGAAAGAGCAGCAGGGGAGGAGAGAAAGGGAGGAGCACCAGGGAGGGAGGAACCGTATCCAGGGCAACACAGCTCAGGATGGCAACCATGACAGAGAATCTGCCTGTGCAAGTCCACCGAAGGGAGGACACCATAAGAGAAGGCACTTTTTGATTTCTCTTTTACTTCTGCTTTAACCCTCCTCCGCTGTGGAAAGCCTGTTCTGTTTCACATTATGTGTTTTCAGCAGATCCCAGTTCTTCTCTGCAGACACAGGACACGGCATTCTCTGTGAGGACGGTGATTCTCCGACCTACGTGCCCTCACCCAGACCACTCTGGCCCCCAGCCTCTTTTTCTCTTGCACTGTGAAACTGCCAGTCGGCGGTGAACAAGGCTGACTTTATTCTAGCTTTTGCCACACAGTCAGCTGTTCAGCTCCTCACACTTAAAGAGACCTGGATTACACTGCAGAACACGGCCACCCCAGCTGCACTCTCCACTGGCTTTGCCTTCTCTCACACTCCTCGTCTATCAGGTCGGGGGGTGGGACTGGTCTTCTCGTAGCCGACCACTGGAAGGTTTACACGACTGTACCCTTGCAACAATCTATCGTTGCTGGAATATCATGCCATCAGGATTACGGCACCGATTACAGCCCATGTCATTGTAATCTACAGACCGCCGGGCCAACTTCTGCGATGAGCTGGATATCCTGTTGTCCCAGTTCCCCGAAGATGGCACTCCTCTCATCATCCTAGGTGACCTCAACACCCACCTAGATAAACCCCACGCGGCTGAAGTGCTTGCTCTTCTGAACACGTTTGATCTGAGACTGGTCTCGACTCCCCCAACTCACAAAGCTGGCAACAACCTAGAGCTCGTTCTGATCTGGAACTACACTGTGGCCGACATTGCTGTCACTGCATTTGTCAGTTTTATCATGCCTAGACAGTCTTTGCCTGACAACCTCTGGACCCGCTCGCCCTTCAGCTTCCAACTCGTGGCTAATCGACCAGATTCGGGAACAATGCACTGTCCTCAGCGGTGCTAAGAGGAAGTGGCACAAAACCAAGGCTCCATCTGATCTTTTTGACTACCAGGATTTGCTTTCATCCTTCTCTCACAGTGTCACTAGGGCTATAACTGAATACTACCAGGACAAGCTCAGCAACACCACGGAGACCAAAAAGCTGTTGTCCACTTTTAAGTCACTGCTCTACCCACCGCCACCTCTGCCACCCACCTGTCTCACAGCCAATGACTTTGCCTCCTTTTTCACCAACAAGGTGGTAGCCATCAGCTCCCAATTCTCTCCACCAGTTGACATCCAGCTATCTACATCAAATGAAGCACCAAGCTTCACATTCTCAACCCTGTCAGAGGACGATGTATCCACTCTACTCCTCTCGAATCGCCCGACCACCTGCTCTTTGGATCCAATCCCCTCCACCCTTGCTAATGCGCTGACACTAATACCAGCTAGTACACAGATCATCAACACTTCTCTCAATTCAATTCAATTCAACTTTATTTATATAGCGCCAATTTACAACAAGGTCATCTCAGGGCACTTTATATAATAAAGTCAAGACTATACAAACATTTAGAGAAAACCCAACAAATCCCCCTTGAGCAAGCCATAGGCAACAGTGGAGAGGAAAAACTCCCTTTAACGGAAGAAGCCTCCAGCAGAACCAGGCTCAGGGTGGACGGCCATCTGCCTTGACCGGTTGGGCTGAGTGGAAAGTGGAGAGAGAAAGGAACAGAGGAACAAAAGCAACAACAAAACAGGCCCCTTTCCTACCTCGTTCAAGCAGGGCCAGATTATGCCCCTGTTGAAGAAGCCTTTTCATGATCCCTCCCTTGTGGAGAATTACAGACCAGTCTCTCTTCTCCCATTTCTGGCCAAGACCCTGAAACGAGCAGTCTTCAATCAACTATCAGACTTTCTTTCCCAGAACAACCTCCTTGATGTCAATCACTCTGGCTTCAAGAGTGATCACTTCACAGAGACGGCACTTCTGACTGTTGTGGAATCCCTACGGGCTGCAAAAGCTGCAGGTAATTCTTCTGTCTTGATTCTACGGCAGCATTTGACACTGTAAACCACCAGATTCTCTTGAATACAGTCTCTAACTTTAGCATCTCTGGACCAGCTCTAGCCTGGTTTCGGTCATACTTGTCTGGACAAATCTACAAGTTACCCTGGCAGGGATGTGATTCTAAATCTCATAACCTCTTCACTGGTGTACCGCAGGGCTCTGTTCTCAGTCCTCTTCTTTTTTCCATCTATACTTCTTCCCTTGGCTCTATCATCCACTGACATGGCTTTTCCTGTCACTGCTATGCGGACGACACGCAGCTCTTCCTGTCCTTTTCGCCAGACGACTCTACTGTCTCGACATGCATCTCTGCCTGGTTGAGAGAAAGACATCTTCAGCTCAACACCTCCAAGACTGAGGTTCTAGTCTTCACAGCCAAACCGCTGAAACAGCACAACATCAGCATCAACACTGGATCCGAAGTGATTGTCCCCGGTAAGTCAGCCAGAAATCTGGGGGTCATCATGGTCATCATGTTGATGGGGTTACCGGCATGCACGACCGACCAAACCCCTGCAGATGATTCAAAATGCAGCAGCACTCCTTATCTTTAACCAGCCAAAAAAGACTCATGTCACTCCGCTCTTCAGATCTCTACACTGGCTTCCTGTGGCTGCAAGGATTAAGTTCAAAGCTCTGTCTCTTGCCCACAGAGTGGTCAGCTCTACAGCTCCGGCTTACTTAAACTCATTCATTCAGGTCTACAATCCCTCCCGTCCGCTGTGTTCGGCCAGCGAACGACGTTTGGTAGTCCCAGTACCACACAGAAGACACTGTAAAACTCTTCAGCGCAGTAATCCCGCGGCGGTTGAATAAGTTGCCAAACTCTGTGCGCTCAGCGACCTCACTCACTACATTTAAAACACTGCTGAAAACAGAACTCTTCCGTTTCTTCCTTTAAAAGAAAAAAAAACCTCACTGCTATTTTCTTTATCTGTACTTGCATTTCACTGTAACATTTTTCTGATAGCACTTTACTTTGATGTTTTTCTCCTTAACTTAGATTTTATTGCTTGCCTGTTCCTCACTTGTAAGTCGCTTTTAAGCGTCTGCCAAATGACTAAATGTAAATGTAAATTTAAATGTCCATTGTGGTCTTGGGCAGGTTCAATTTAAAAAATATATAACAACAGAGCATCAGTCTGAAGCAGGGCACAGATTGAGTTTTTAAAAACCTTTCCCCATGGTGTTGTTTAGCTGGTGCGGGACAATGCAGATCTTCGGTGTGAGCTGCCCAAGCTAGAGAAGCGTCTGCGGGCTACAGCAGAGCGCGTGAAAGCCCTGGAAAGTGCCCTGAGAGAAGCCAAGGTGTCAGCTCTGACAGACCGTAAGCGCTACCAGCAGGAAGTGGACCGTATCAAAGAGGCTGTCCGTTCTAAGAACCTGACCAGGAGAGGGCACTCTGCTCAGATTGGTGAGGACATGTCCATTGCAGATCATTCAGTATTTGCTTGAGGGGTCACTACAAGAAATGTGCTTTGCTTATGGTTATGTAAACATGATATGTTTTCTGGGGGATCCAGAAGCAGATCCTCTGAGGAGAACAATCAGGGTCTATGGGGATTTTAGTGTTAAGTTCTTTTCCGTAAGGGGGTGTTTCTGGATGACCCTGTAAAAGCTGATTCACCTGTTTCCATGCAGCCAAGCCAATCCGAGCTGGACACCAGCACCACCAGCATCTGTCCTCCTCTCCATCCATCAGACTAGCCATCAGAGGAGGGGCGATGGCATCCAGCCCACGTCAACATTCCCTCCGTCAGCAACAACCCCATTTAAACCACAGCCAGTAAACTACAGGTAAGTTTGATCTCTCAAAGGGATGCTCAGCCATCAGAAACCTCCAGAATCCTCAGAACATGCGTAACCCTCTGAAAGCTTAGAACAGTTTTACATGTACTGTCCTTCAGTAGACATTATCAGATGCCACTCATCATGTGAATATCGGTAATATTGCCCCTAGTAAATTGCCTTTTGAATAGCTCTTCAATAAGCGCTAAGTACCAGCTGCCAACATCTACATGATACCATGCTAAAGTGCAACTCTTACTGCTAGATGTTCACAGGTTTCAGACGCTATCTCGCTCTGACAAAGAAATGTAATGGCTGATTTTCCCTAATTTATATCTGTAGCAGGATCGATATTGTACAGTGGCACATTGCAGTCACCTTTATCTCTCAAATATGAGATGTGGAACTTGAAATTGAGCTCTTGTAATTATAAGAAACATAACTCTAAGTAAATACAAGATTCGTTCTGTAAATTGTAATTACGAGATAAAGTCTCTGCTTGTTTCTTTGGCGAAAACAAATCGCTTCTGTAGATATGTGCGTCTTCAGTTTGCTTACAAGGGGAGCAATGTGCAATTCCATACATGACACTGGCACAGCAGCATTAATGTCTTCATTATTCATTTAAGTGTTTAGTAGCTTTCTATGGTAAACGTAAAAGTTGGTATGAACAGCAACAGCATCTGCATTGAAATTATGCTGAGAGTTTGTCTATCATCATGTTTTTTCTAGCAAAATATTTTTTTTCTGATGAATTACACAAAATTTCTGTTATGTTAAGTATGTATATTTTTACCTTTGAATTTTGCTTTGTAAATTCAAAACAAACCTCACTGATTGTGGACTGTTTCCAAAACAAAGTGAATCTGAAAAGAAAATGAAACAATTTATATTAACGTCTGGACTGAAACCAGGACTTTTATGGTTGACCCTGCATTTGATTTTCATTCTTGAGCAAGACTTGTCTCTGTTAAGGTGGAAGTATTTGGTATTAAAGTGCAACAGTGTTGCATTGCATATTGCATTACTTTAAAAATTTTGTTAAAACAAGTTATAAATACATGCTACCATGTGTGAAAGTTCACTGAATCATAACTAAATAATGTCACTCACTTAGAACCCTTAAACCATCTTAATATGTTTGAATCCTCAAAACTCTTAAAACTATTAGAACATCTAGGAATCAACAACTCTTTGTAGACCAAGTAAGACTTTAGAGTTAGGGATGTCATCCTAGGGCTCCGATGGATTCAATCCCATTCATTATGCTGATATCCTAAATATAACAATTTTGTTAACATGAGTCAGTTTAAATATATATATGTATATATATATATACACATATATATGTATATATATATACATATATATGTGTATATATATACATATATATATATATATGTATATATATATATATATATATATATATATATATATATATATATATATATATATATATATATATATATATATATATATATATATTTATCTTCGTGTCTTCACAGGTAGCAACAGACATTGGTCCACTTTCTCTTTCTCTGGATCTTTGGATTTCAGAACTGTCCCTTTTGCACCACTCTGCCTTCACTGGGACCAATTTCCTTGTTTCTGCCTTTTCACCTTAACAACCAACAAGTGCTTTTTTCTGCCCTGACTCTGATGTTCCTTTTACTGACTAAGTATTATTCTGGTTTGAGTCTGTCTGATGGAAAAATGTATTTAATGAATTAAATAACATTTTAAATTAGTTAAATCGGTTAACCACTGAGTTAAAAGGAATAACTAATGAGTTAAATGCTGGTGTCTGTTTCAAGTCTTGAAGAATTCGACTGATTATAAACTTTAATGTAAAAATAATATTTTTGATTCTACCCTAAGAAGTTTAAAAGGAAATCAAACTTAAAGGGAAATTAGCAAATAATGAGGAAATAAATGGCTTAGCGTTTAAAGTCTTGAAATAATTTTCCTTTTGTTTTAGCATAAAATCAGTATAAAAGTTAAAATTCCTCAGCAAAATTAACTAACAGCTCATAGTTAGTCAGTGGTATACTGATGTTTTCATATATTTGTAACACAGATTCAGAAATGAACTAATCTTATCATTCATGTTCATAATTCTGAAATTGGAGGAAAAACATTATTGATAAAATAACCATATACAATCCTGAAAATGAAAAGTTTCCAGTAAAGAAAGAATATACAGACAAAGTGTAAGGTGATCATAATTTTCCCCCCAAAATATTATCAGGAATAAAAATTTATACTACAATGTAGATTATTAGACTAAACATAATTTGGCAAGTATCAGTGTGATTGGGAAATGAAGTCATTTGTTAAAGCTTTTAAAATCAAATTTGTCTTGTAAAATTAAGGATTTCTTCATTTTTAGCATTATCATTCATAATGTTCCATAATATTTAAAATGTTTCTGAAATTACTGTTACCAAAGTGATACTGGTTGTTTTTCATATTTCTGATTTATTACAAAACAAACATTACAAAAGTTACGTGTTGTCATATTATCTCAGTGTTGTAGGTGATTCACGGTGTTTGTGTCTGTGCGCTCCTGTCAGTGGTTGTGGATCTGGCAGCATGTTGAATAAACTGTAAAATCATGAAATGTTTAGACAGTTGCATCCAGATCCTTTGATTATTATTAGTATCTCTGTTTATTGTCATGACTGTCCATCAAGAGCCATCATCAGCTGTTTGTTAACTGTAAGAAAGTGACAAGAAGTTTATATTTCTGACACTATTAATGATTTAATCTACATTGTTTTTAGTCTAAAGCTCCTTATTTTACCTGCTATGTAGCATCTATAAACACTAACTTAGCTTTTAATAAAAGGTTTATAACCAGTTGAAAGTATCGACAGCAGTAAAGAAACTTTGCTGAAATCATTAAGTGAATGTGAGAAAGGACAATAAAGAAAGGAATTTGTAGAGGACCTATATTGATTTATCGGTTGTTTTGTAAGTGTTAAAATCTTGGAGAACCTTTAATATTCAGATTATTTTATAAAATCAATGTATCTACATATGTTTTATTCCATTAACTGTTCACATACAGCTGATAAATGTGAAGTTAATATTGTTTGTCCCATCGTCAATCTATTTTGTGGTTTTTGGTTAGGTTTAGTTTCGATTGCTGTCAAAAGTTAAGCCATTCTTGAGTAAAGGAGCGTTAGAAAGGGCAATTCATGCATTTATCAGCTCATGACTTGACTACTGTAATGTATTATATAGTGCTCTGTCAAAATTGTCATTAGCTCATCTGCAGCTGGTTTACAATGCTGCAGCATGTTTCCTAACAAACCAAAATGTATCAGCATCTTATCATGGTTTTATCCTCACTACATTGGCTACCCATCAAATTCTGGATTGATTTTAAGATATTAACTTTTGTTTTTAAGGCACTTAAAAATCTTGCTCCGCCTTATTTATTTGACCTCTTGAAGCCATATAGACAATCCAGATCAGTGCACTGCTGGGATCAGAGCCTACTGGCAATCCCCCATACTAGACAGAAGAGATGGGCTGACCCACTCTTTGGAACAGTCTCCCATTGCAACTGCGTCTAGCACCAGACTTAAGGTATTAAAACACCTTTTTAAACAGGCGTGTTATTTACCAGAGCACTCATACTTATTATTTATTTATTTACTTATTTTATTTATCTATTTATGTATTTCTATTTATTTGTTGCCCTTTTTCTGTCTTGCAGTATTTTAATGGTATAATCCTTATGATGTATTAGGTTTAAAGTGGTTGCTAAGATAGATATTGTGTTTGACTGTGTCTTTGCATTTTCTTATTTTTTTACACCCTTTTACCTTGAATGTGAAGCCCTTTGGTTAACCTGTTGGTTGTTGGAAAGTGCTATATAAATAAACTTCCTTTTGATTTAGTGGCTCAATTGTCAATCGGCTTTTCAAACAAAAGAAAGTAATTTTCTGTTCGTTTGTTTTTGTGAAATCTCAAATTTACTACAATCAACAATGAAGCATTTGATTTGGTTTATTCTTCTGTACCACAGAGCTCCATTGTTAGAAATTATTAAACACATCAGTGAAAGACACCACTAAATACGGGACATGATGTTAGCTAAGTGATAAATTGTGCTTATAAGTAATCTTGGGCTGATTCTTTTTGTATTTCCACAAGAAAGTCAAGTTAAAAACAGATGTGGAAAGTCAATTTACCAATATTGACAAAAAAGTGAAGTCATCAAAATCAAAGAAACACAAAATCAACTAAATACATGATAAAGGGGGGTGAGGAAAACCATTTGGGTCAAAGGTTCTTCTCTGTCTGTTGTGGGCATGGTCCTATAGGATCTTGTGAAATTTGGGAGCTGCGGGTTATGAGTGCTTCCCTGATAAGTTTGTGATTTCCCTCCCTTGTAGCTATTCTCTCACTCTGTTGGTGTGGGTTTCTGATTCTAGTTCGTTCTCCGGAGGGCGGTGATAGTCAAAGACTAAATATTGATCTATGTCTATATTTTAAAGTACTGTTTGTGCTGCACAGTCCAAGAATGCCAGACAGTTCCCTTTAGCATCCTTCTTTGAACTTAATGTTTCGGTCCAATGCATTGATGTGTTTTGCGAATACTCCTACCTCCTTAGTTTTGATTGTGACCTACGTGTTACCTACATATCTGAACCAGTGGCTGCGTGTACCTCCTGTTGGGGAAGACTGACTGTAGAGGCAGGGTTACTTGTGTCCAGTTGTCCAAATATTACCTGGTTTTCATATTATAAAATACTGAAGATTTCATTGAGTTTTAAATTCAACAATTGAGTGACAAACAATTCTACAGAACGTACTGAGATAATAACCAAATAATTCCACACAACATGAGTAAACCTGCCCTTACCTTAATAAGAAACCGTGTACCTCCACAGCAACACATTGGCTTTCCACTACTACCTTTTTGATTACGTCCCTGAATACTAACAGCAAAACAAACTCAAAGGTTGATGTGCCACATACACCTATTATTTCCCTAACCTTTCAAGATACAGCACGACTGTAGGAAAAAACTGAAAGAAGAACAAAGAGAGAAAACTATTGTTGGCTAGTACACTGACTCTACACGGGAAAAGCCGAGGCCCTTTTTAGGAGGAAGTTCTCCCATTCACTGGTTTATTCTGAATGAAAATGAAAATCCTTATTTTTTAATATTTTAAATGAATAAGGATACCTTTGCTAGGTAACAGCAGGCATGACTCCATGCAGATGTTTGAGGTAGGAAAGTCAATACCATTGAGCCAATAAAGAGTTGATTTAACTGTTTCTAATTATAGTCCATATGTTTAATGTTTTACAGTCCAACACAGACCAGGCGACTGTTTTATGCTATAACAACAGCATATCCTGTAGGAAATGGTTGTTTGCTTTAATGGGTAAAATGAGTCCAGTAGACGATCTAGTCCACGTCAGAACATATTAGTTCCTGTTCAGGTCAAAGATCTCTTGGGTTTCAATGAGGATGAACTCCACAATCTGGTTCTGGTAGACCATGTTTACTGCCATGTTTCCTGCATCCAGCTCAGGCCACATAAGTGTGGGTCCAAACACAATTCCAATGCTCTGAGTGGACATCAAGTTCTGTCTGGAAAACTTCAGAAGTCTGAAAAACAGCAACGGAACTGAGTGAGCATAGACATAGCCCTGTTTGCTTTCATGCATTTCCTTTAGCTTCTGAGACAATGTCAACACTTTAAATATACAGTAGTTCAGGTGTGATTCAGACATAGTTGTTGTGTATGCACCTGTGCAGGTGGCTAAAGAGCAACTTTATGGTGTCCTGGTTTGGTTTTGGCAGCTGCTGGATCAGTTTCTTCACAGCCTGAGTTTTTTGTTTGGAATCTTTGATTTCTGAAACAACAAAAGAAGTAGTTTAATAATAAAACACTGAAGTAAGCATATTCACATAGTGAAACCCGTTCTAATCTAGAAGCTGTTTGGAATGACCGCAGTTTGATCTGTGGTCCCTAAGCAGTCAGGGCCTCATTCAAAGGTCATCACGGTAATGCTGCTGAACAAACTGCACTGCCCAGTAGGTTGTTGTGTGTAAATTAGGCACTAGAAGATTAACTGAATGGTATGCATAGACAAACATGTAGGGACATGATGTGAGTGCAAAAACTTTAGATTCATAAATTATAACATGTTTGCATAGATAGGATGTAATGTGTAGATTAGATGCTTGAAGCATTTGTTTTGTAATGTCACCAACAAGATATACAAATATATTTTTTCCTTACAAATTTGACTTGCAGTGCAACTTCGTTGTCCTGTCACATTGTATCACATTCACAGCCCTATTCTGAATAAGACAGTGTTGAAATGCACTGGCATACGCTTTACCCACAAGTCATCAAATTGCTGACAGTGTAAAGTCTAGAGTTTGTCTACTTCTCTAGACTTATACTATTGTAATTTATTAGAATAGTATATTATTTATTATTAATTTATTATTTGATTATTACATATTTATTGGGTCGAAGAAAGGGTAAAAAAAAAACAACTTTCTGCTCTTTCTTGCACTGGGATCTCACAAAATAGAAACACTTCTTTGATAGCACTTTGCTTTGACATCTGACACATGACTAAATGTAAATGTTATAGATTTAGTGTGTGTAACCATTACAGTTGTCTGTAGACATCTGTAGCACTTGTTAACCTGAGTGTGCACATGTTAACAGAGTAAACTGTCTTTTTACTTACTGACGGCCTCCACAAATGCTTGGAAGAACCTAAAGGGGAACAATGGTTCTGGCAGTTCACGGAAAAACATCTTCAGGGCTCCAGTGACAACATGGATGTCCTCCCACTGGCTATTGTCCAAGTCCAGTTCCTCCTCTGGAGGGACGATCAGAACAGAGCGTTTCAATAATTGTTATGCTGTTTATTACCACTGCTGTAACCATGTGCGCTCTGAGGAAGTAGTTTGTGTGGTGAGCTTTAATGACCTGTGTGTGTATATAGCAGGCTTGCAGAAATATTGTGAATACAAAGGTTTGTGTAATACATAGGTGTTTATTTACAATTACAAAATTTTGGTCCCTACAAAAATGTTGATTTAGCGTGTTAGTGTGTTAATCTTCAAAAAAAAAAAGCATTTATAAACTTTTTTAACCCTGTTTATAGACACTAACCAGGAGCTCATTGGAATTTATTTATTTTTAAGATATATTCAGTGTGAAATGTGTTTTGCTTCAATATTGTGCTTCAATTTAATTTACTTTTCAAACAAAGTGAAAATTGAGTTTCAAAGAAAAAGTTTGTATTTGATTCACCTTGGTCAACAATGAAGCGAAGTTTCTGGATGGTGGCCAGATTTCCACTGACTCTGTAGATCCCGTCAACCTCAAGTCCTAACATCCCAAACAGTTAGAAAACCACATATGAAAACAAATGCGGCTAAATAGTAGAGGTGAGTCCATGTGATTGTACTCCATAAGACGTCAGAAAGAGTGAACCAGCCAAACGAACCCTAATTGTGTGTGAAATGTACAAGTTTGATCAGTAGCTATTAATAAACGCACCTCGCTTGTCAACTGCCTCCACACAGACCTGAACAAACTTAGGAATTGTGGTTCCTTCTCGCTGGCAGAGAGTCAACAAATGGCAGCCAAACACTCGATCTGAGACACATTAAAAAATTAAATGAAATCACTAAAGGAAATCTAAAAAGACTTCACATACCAAACTTCTAAACCATAATGAGAATCATGGCAGGATCCATTTACACATTGTTTCTAAATGTAATTTATGCACAAAAAGCTTGAAGAAGCATCTATCACACACTCAGAGAAGATGTTTCTGTCCCCACTAATTTAAACTGCCTCAATAAAACCACAAATATTTCTCGGACTAGAAAAAAGAAAGATAATTGAACAACTTAAACCCTTTTAAGAAAAAAAACAGTGAAATGTAGATAAAAAGTAGAAACCTTTGATGAGGCCTTTCTCCTGCAGGGTCTTCATGGATGGACGTCTAATAATGAACTTCTTCAGCCTGTTCTTCACTCCATTCTTGTCAGCACTGTCTGAGGCGCTGTGTTTAAGCTTGGAGCTGCCGAACATATCTAGAAATAAAAGAGAGAGAGTATTTCAGCACCACTGTATTGTAAAACTTGGTGCATTGTTATTTTCCCAAGACTCACTCTGGAGTGTAGCCACTTTATTCAGACTGAAGAAGCTGCATGAATAAATAGCTAAATATTTCTAATGAAATTAGAAACTAAACTAAATTAAGTCTAATGCACATGATTCAAACTTCAGATAACCAAACCTGGACGAGAAATCTTCACCGTTGTTTGGTGTTGGCTTTGCACATTTGTAAAAATCGCAGATAAAAAGCTTGAGAAAAAGAAATGTTTTCAATTTCCTGCTGATCTGCAAAGATTTTTTTCAATTCTACTTTATTTACATAACCCCAATTTACAACATTGTCATCTCAAGGCACTTTACATAATAAAGTCAAGACTATAAAGACATTAAGAGAAACCCAACAAATCCCCCTTGAGAAAGCCATATAGGCAACACTGGAGAAGAAACACTCCCTTTAAGGGAAGAAACCTGCAACATGACTATAACTATAACTAACCAGAAGGTTTTGAGCCTTCCCAAATCTGGACTGGGAGCTGGTTCCACAGGAGAGGAGCTTCATAGTTAAAGGCTCTGCCTCCCATTCTGGGAACCATAAGTAGGCCTCCATTCTGAGACCAAAGTGATCTATTAGGATGATATGGTACTAGGAGATCTTTTAGGTATGATGGAGCTTTTTAGTTAAGAAGAAGGGTTTTAATTTATATTCTACCTTTAAGGGGAAACCAATGGAGAGAAGCTAATGAAGTTGAAATATGATCTCTCTAACCAATTCCAGTCAGTAATCTTGCTGCAGCATTCTGGATTAATTGAAGGCTTTTTAGAGAGTTACTGGGGCAGCCCAAAAGTAGAGAATTACAGTAGACCATTGTTTCAGCATCGCTTTGAGACAGGGTGCTGGTAATGTTGGCAATCAGCTTATCAGCTTAACAATACTAACCCTAACCCTAACCCAGGTGGAAGAAGGCTTTTCTAGAGATTTGTTTTATGTGTGAGGTAAATGACACATCCTGGTCAAAAATAACTCCAACGTTGCTTGCAGTAGTAATGGGGGCCAGAGTTATATCATCTAAAGTGGCAATATTGTTGGCCAACATGTTTCTAAATTTTTTAGGCCCAAACATAATAACTTCAGTTTTATCTGAGTTTAGAAGAAGGAAATTATATGTCATCCAGTCCCTTTTGTCTTTTAGACATGCTTGTAGTTTGATTAATTAATTTTTTTCATCCGGTTTCATAGATACTAAGCTGATATAACTGCATGTCATCAGCTTAGAAATTTACAGAGTGTTTTCTAATAATTTTTCCTAGAGGAGACATATATATAGAGTAAAGAGTATTGGTCCTAACTTGGAGCCTTGTGGAACTCCATAACTAACTTTTGATGTAACAAATCACCTGTATGGTTGTTATACCAAACAGGAGAAGAGCCCTCTACTATGTGACTCATTCATTAATTTCATTAATCTTTTTTTTTTCCAGAGTGATCATATTTAACTGATTTGGTGTCCTTTAATGAGGATACACTACAGGGGAAAAATGTCTTGAGCAAAGATGAAAAAAGGTTGAATTTTTTCTGGACAGACACTGCACTACTCATGGTATAAAAAGAAAAACAACCAACATGAAAACATCATCCCAATAGTGATGTCCAGTGGACATCACCTCTGTTGCCATGAATTTTTCTACCGTCAGATAAGGATGTGCATTTAATGGGTGTTTAATAAACACATGGAAGATCATGACTGGGTCTTATCAGCTTAACAATACTGCATTTGTTGATTTTTGTGACTGATGAAGATCAGATCCCAGGCAATACAGGGAGCACAGTGCTGAGGCTGTAATAATCAGGTACTCACTGATGGACCGTCTGTTGACTGGGTTGCGTTTGGCACTGGGGGAAGCGGAGCCATACCCAGGTAGGGAGCTGTGTCTGGGGAGGTAGTCTGTGCTGTTTGACTTCCGCAGAGGAAAACCCCCATCTGCTTTAGTCTGAGAGAAAAAGGGTGACGGCAATTGACTGGATTATATTTACTAATAATCAGAGAAAATAGACCCTGAGTCTGAAAAACACGTTAATGGATAAACTACACTTATAAAAGTCCTTACTGAAGAGTCGACTGCCTTTTTCACGCCATCAAACCATTTGTGGGCAGTGGAGCAACTGTCAGCCTGGAGGAGGTACTCACTTCCTGTGTTTGTTGTCACCTGAAGCAGGTGAAAATGACAAATGAAGTTGCATGAAGAGTTACGACAAAGATGTTTTAACTTGATAAGGCATAGATTACTTCACTTCTTAAGACGCCCTGTGGATAATTATGACCCTGTTACACACTTCCATTCCAGGCCAAGACCCTTGAAAAATCAGTCTTTAATCCTAACCCTAACCCTAGCTCCTTGATGTTGACCAGTTCGGCTTCACCGGTGTTAATTCTACATGAACCCGGAGTAGAGGCATGACTGCTGTATTCAGAGGTGTCAGTTCGCGGTCCTCATCTACACCTGGGTCGTATCATTTGCTGACATGGTTTCTCCTGTGACTTCTATGCAGATCACACAACAAGGGCCATTTTCTAACCCTAACTCGGGTTGGAGAATGATTCACGAAGATAACAAAGCCCCAGATATCAGGACCAATGTGAACTCAGTGGTTCAATGGAAAGTGTTTTTGGTACCTGAAAGACATTTTTCCTGCTCGTCTTCTCTGTTGTCCACTCAATAAGAGCGCCACACAGCTGGACCATATCTATCTTTCCCCCTGGTTTCTGAAGACACACAAAGGATTTAAATTTAGACATGCCAGATTTACTTAGCATTATTATGTCAGGAGTTCTGCAGTTTTAACATGTAATTTAGGACATCTTTTATGTCAATTTTGACCATTACTGAGTTGTTCAAATCCAACAGTTATCAACATTTATAATTTATATCAATGTATAAAAATAATTAGTAATAAACTCAAGTTACACACATTTGGATATGCAGTTTTAACCAAAATTTTTTTTGTTATTTCCTAAAATTGACACCACTGTCCTCATCTGCTCTGGGCTGAAGCTTTTTAGCTACTGCAGGTAGTTAATCAGAAGAGTCTCAGGTTTATATACAAATACATTTAAGATGCAGACAGTCTGTGTGTTGTATCTTTTTTCAAAACTGAGCAGACATAAAGAAGTTAAAGTACAAGTACAACAGAAATCTGATTTTTACCAAACTAGCTTCTTGTTGTCTGTCTTTATAAAACAGCAGCTGGTCTGAAGTCAGCACAGTCCACATCGAAGTCCAGTTCTTCTTCTGTTTCTTCCCGCTATCTGAGATTTTGGCCACATTTAGGTTTTCACCTTTCAGTTCCATCTGGACAGACACACATACACACACAATGTATCAAGAGGGAGAGCGCATTACCCACTAACTGCAGGTCAATAGTTTGATCCTGTTGTCCTTTGTGTTAGTACCCTTGGACAAGATCCTGAACCAGCTGATCTTGTGTGTGTGTGTTTACTGGATTGAAATCAAATTTGTCATGTGTGACACTAGTCTGTTCACACACACCCACACACACACATATCTGTGAATATGTGTGTTTATACATACTTAAACTGTGGCCACAAAAAGTTTGCTAGCACCTACACATTAGGTCTATTATATTCTATTGGATTTATTCAAAGAAATGATTGGTTACTACTGCAAGCAATCTCTGAGTCATTTTTCACTAGGATTTGTCAATTACCTCACACATAAAACAAATCTCTAGAACAGCCTTCTTCCACCCACAGAACGTTGCCAACATTAGGAACGTCCTGTCTAAAAGTGATGCTGAAAAACTGCTCCATGCATTTGTTACTTCTATATTGGACTACTGTAATTCTCTGCTTTCAGGCTGCCCCAGTAACTCTCTAAAAAGCCTTCAATTAATCCAAAATGCTGCAGCAAGACAACTTTTAAGACTAGGCTCAAAACCTTATAGTTGGTTCTAGTCCTGCTGCTATAGGCTTAGACTGCTGGGGGACCAACCCCTGATGCACTGAGATACTTTCTTCCTCTTACCCCACATTTATATGTCACCACTGTAGGACATTAACTCTGTGTCTTCTTTCTCCTGTGGTTGTGCTTTTTCAAATTTTAACAATAACCACCTGACAATCTGTGACTTTCCACTGATAACTTTTTGCAAATTCTCCAGTGACAATGCTGTTATACTGATCAAATTCGTGGACAGTCTACTTTAGAGGACTGGAACAAAGTCTTGTAGATTGAGTGAAATTCTGGGGTGTTTGGATCAAGTGAAGAACATGTCAGACACAGAGCTCATGAAAAGATGATGGATGCCTTCCCAATACCATCAGGTAACCCTGGAGGGGGATGTTTTGGGTGAGTAGATCTGCATTATGTGCATGGATACATTTAAGACAATGACAGCAAACATTCTTCCTAGTCATGTTTGAATTGTTTGCAGAATTAAGTAGCTGTTGGAATAATCTCAGTAATAGCTTGTCAGCTCAATGACCCGACCCGAAATCCTGTTGAGATGTTGTGGGAGAAGCTGGACTGAGGGGTTTGTGAACACTGTCAAACCAGCACAGCAAACCCTTGAGATGTCCCGGGGCAAAATCACACATGAATATCTGCAAAATTTGAGCAGTGGATTGCCTTGCATTTGCTAGGCAGTTATGGCTGCAAAAAGGGCTTTTTGTGGATGACAAGTTCAACACACAAATTAGGTTTGACTAGTATTCTAACGATAAAATATGTCTAAAAATTCATTATTTTCTTTGCTTTGATTTAATATTACAGAAACTGAAATTTGGGAACAGTTAAACACATTTATACACTGACAATGCATAACATTATGACCACCTGAGCAATTCATCTCTATATGTATATATTACAAACATCCAAATGATACTGGTAAACTAATGCAGATGTAGCTGTCTGTGTTTTATAGTGAAGTTATGATTTGTGTACTCACAAATGGTTCTAACACAGCAACATTGTGCTGAGACTGGTTCCTGCGATGCCGAGAGATCTACAAGCAAAAGACCCCGTCAAAAAGTGAATCAGAAAAGCTGTATGTTTGTCATTTGTGATCTACTTACAGGTTTCTGAGGAAGATCAGATTCCTGCAGCACCATGGACTTAGACTGACTTAGACGGTCTCCAGAGGTCTGTGAGGTCTTAATGCGCAATTGCACTACTCCCTGCCCGGCTGTTGTCTGCTGTGGACGCGGAATCAGTGCAGACTGCTTTGATGCAGTCTGTAGGTTTGTGATTCTGTGGACAAGCAAAAATACATATGTAAAAAAAATATTTTTACTTATGCTAGACAGGTGAACAAGGAGGCTAGATAGACAAGTGTTCTCTCAAAAACTCTGTGGAACTGAGAAGATATGTTGTAACACACCTGTCTAGCTGCTTTAGAACTCAACTGGGTTTCTGGGACTCTGCCCTGGCTCTGTGTCTCCTGAACCCATCCCTGGGTTTTCGGTGTGTTTTCCTTTTAGTGATGTCAGTGTAGAAACTATCTTTATCTCAGATTTTTGCTGCTTGGTGCCTGAGTATCTTTTTTCATAGTAAATGGGTTTAAAGGGCATATATAAACTTTGCCTCTGAACAAACTGTACACTGTGTACTCTACAATACAGGCGTTAGCTGGAAGACTACAAAGAATTAATGTCATTTTATGATTACATTTTGACACCGGAGTATGCTGTATAACTACAGCATGTTATCTACATCTAACTTTTTAAATTAATGACACGAAATCCAAGTTGGAATCACCTACTAAATGTTGAAGTATTAGTTTCACTTTTCTATGTAGCCATTCAGTGAGGTTTTACAACAGGCTGACTTTTTCCTGTCTGGCTTCCTGTTTGAAGCTGTAATTGCTTCACCCTGGTTACACAACTTTTGTCCTTCTGCCATCAAGTACAGGGAAAACAAAACAAAAGAAAAGAAACCAACAGAGTTATAAAAAAGGGCCAAGTGAATAAATAACAGCAAATAAAAGTAAAGGAACACACAAAAAACTCAAGAATAATTGAATAAATAGTTTGTGACACATTAAGGTCTGTACAAATTGTTTATAACCTATGAAAACGTAAAAAGAAAAAAAATTGTATGTAAAACAAAACACACAGAAGAATTAAATACAACAATTCAAATTAAAATATGTTATATATATTAAAACAAATAACTAGGATCATGGTGATATTTCAGACTTAATGTCCTCAGTCATATAATCAGAGATTGTTTCTATTTTAGTGGAGAAAAGTAGTCGCACATGGTTTTGTGTTACTGTGGGCCCCAGACTGGACAAGAAAAAGGTCAAAGCAAAGAGCTGATAAGGAATAAATTTATAGTCAAGCATGTCAAAGATAAACACTTTAGGACTGTATCCAAGTAAAATCATTTCAATACAAGTACACCTGTAAATGGAAAGGTTAACATTCATGGCACTGCAGCTATGGTTGTTGTCAAACACCAAAATCCTTGGCAGGTGCAGAAGTCCCGCTGAGACTTTTGCAGTGATTGTTTGACTCTAACCTGTGTGCAACAGAATACTTGTTCAGCTCATTGTACATTGATATATTCTTTAAAAAAAGTCATCAAATGCCAAGTCACATTTTTTCTTTTGTCATTTTTAAGTGATTCCAGAGAGAATTGTAGGTTTTTCTGTCTTTGTGGAAGTAACACATCTGTCTATAAACTGGTTAACAACACATGAAACAAATGTTTGTATGTATTTTCAAGCCTAATGGAATTATCTGTAGAAATCAGACCAAAAATGATCCTTACAGTCAAATGTACTAACCTGTGTAGTCTACTATAGGATGTGTCACATGTTCAAATGTCAGCACTAAACCATCACAGTGAATTTTTATGTGAAAACTAACAGTTACCAATTCATAGGTAGGATATAGAAACCAGCAATAAGACAATGTTATGGAAATTGAAAATAACCATTGCAACACAAATGTTAGGGTTAAATTATGAATCACCGGAATATTTACCCACTGCAAGTAAAACTGGAGATGGTGTTGGGTAAAATAAAAAGAGTCTTAACCCCAACCTTCCATGGCATTTTAGTCCAAGTCGTGGAAGTTGGATGAGCATAACCTGATCTAGTAAGTTAGTTGTTACTGAAAAAGTCCTGAGTACAGCTATGATATGATGAAGTATTGTAGGTATCAGATTATAGAAGTAAGAAAGAGATATTTAAATATGTAGAAGTTAGGAGTATTTTGGAGCCAGGGCTGTCAATTGGAAGATGCCCAGAGTGATGTGAAATGTAAGTTGAGGCCTTAACTAAAAAGTGCCTTTTCACAAATGTTCCACCAGTTTGAGAATTAACACAATTAATAAAGAAATTCAACCATTGTATGAATCACTAAAGGAAATGGCGTAAAAGCAATGTACATGATAACACGATTACAGTGATATAAAAACAATAATTAAATACCCATTCAAAGTGCTTCAGGGTGTCAACTGTGTCAGATTAAGCTACACAGTTGCACAGTGTCTTTATAACAACTGTCATCACTCTAGGCCTGAAATAGCACGATGACAAAAAGCTTCAGTAACAGGAAACAAGATGAAACCCTAAAAAACAACGGAAGCTGGACTTCAGTCATGCAGAAAGTCTCATTTTTACCTCCTCACATTAACGTCACAATATAAATGTCTTATCCTGAACTTGACAATCAACGTTCAACCCGAAGTTACAACATATTTATATAAAATATGCAGGAAGACAAATCATTTTACTCTAGAGCAACAACTGCAAAAAAAGTTGGTCTTTGTTCTTCATCCAAAAGATTACAATGCGTGCAGGTGTAGAGAAATAAATCCACATAAATACTTCAAGAGGTGTAGAAAGATGCAGTCCAACAAAATTAAGATAAGCTAAAGATAAGGCAGACAGAAACATTTATGTGAGCTTACCTCGTACCCGCCATCTCTCTGCCAGTGATCATCAAAAAAGAGACGAGGCCTGATTGTAAGAGGAAGTAAGATTTATCACGTGGTTTCTTCAAACCTGCTGTCTGTCACAGTGCAACTGCTGCAACTGTTTATTTCCTGCAAAAAAAGAAACTCATTCATATGACCTGAGACTTTTGACAGTTTGTGCATTAAGATCAGTCTTCTGTTTAACAAGGCTGTCTCAGTTAGTGCAGTTTAATAGGATTAAATTGTTCATTAATTTAAAGGATCTATTATTAGGGTTTCAGAGAAATGTCACCTGTTTTGAGTATGCATGTGTGTTTAAAGTCTACTCAACACAAAGTTACCATTGTGTTGTGTTGTGTGTGTCAAAGATGCCACCTGTTTTAGATATTTATTCTATGGAATGTAAATCGCACTATGTTATATTGTAAACACAGTGAAATGAAAACTGTGTGATACACCCATTATACCAGTGCTGCAGATGTTTCCCAATACTGACAATGTAAAAATATATAACAATATACACAGAGACGCATTTATATTGTCTTTGTTGAGGTTTTCTAATTCAAATTGTTTTTCTAGTTTGTTCTACACATTTTAGTGTCTTCTTTGAAGTCCTCCTGTCTTTTAGAAATTTTTTATATTTTTTTAACAATTGGCATGTATCAATATCCTTGCATGTATGCCTGGCAGGAATTAATTGAATAAGAATGCATGTGTTTGCCTGTCCTTTACATACATTTTAATATCTTTTGGACTGTATTAGTAAAGCCTGGTTTCTGGTATGTTGTGGTATACATGAGGTGTGAGGTTAATGTTGTTCTCAATATAGAAAGTTAAGAATGTTTTGTGTTATTATATTTAGAACATTATATTTGTAAATACCCTTGACTTGAATGAAGCTCAGATCTGATTTTATGACAACTTAGGACAAACACCTATGAAATTCCAAAAAGTTCACATCCTTTTTCTTGCCATTGTACAGTATGCCATTGTAAGTTAATGTAATGAGCTAAATCTTTTAACTGTCTTACTGCTTCCCAGACATAATGATAATAGTACTACCCTTATCAGCTGGCTAATGTGTTTTTCTGTAATTGACACAACACCATGACCTCATTTTGTGCGGTGTTATCTTGCTCCTTTTGACTCCATAGGAGTTTCTTATAAGCATATTCAGTGGCCAAAATTATTAGACTTGCGGGTTTGGGTAAAAATTTTAGAGTAGGTTGAAGTCCAATGAGACCAATCTGATTTCCCTGGTAGGGGGGAGGAGGTAAGTAGGTTGTTTGACTTCGAATTTAAGCAATATTTACTTTTTAGATTTTGCTGCTCAGTCAAAGGGAGTTCAATTCAATTAAATTCAACTTTATTTATATAGCGCCAATTTACAACAAGGTCATCTCAGGGCATTTTACATAATAAAGTCAAGACTATACAAACATGTAGAGAAAACGCAACAAATGCCCCTTGAGCAAGCCATAGGCAACAGTGGAGAGGAAAAACTCCCTTTACTGGAAGAAACCTCCAGCAGAACCAGGCTCAGGGTGGACGGCCATCTGCCTTGGCCGGTTGGGCTGAGTGGAAAGTGGAGAGAGAAAAGAACAGAGCAACAAAAGCAGCAACAAAACATTGAGCAGGTTAATAGGACCAGTAGCTGCACACTGGAGGACACACAGCGCCAAATCCGGGGACACCTGAAGACAGGGAGAGAGAGAGGGGGAAAGAGAGGGAGAGAGACACTACGGGACAAAGAAGACACAGAGTTAATGTCATACAGTGGTGACATTATAGATATGGGTGAGAGGAGACAATGAAGAGAAGAGGAAGTGGCACAGTGCAGAGTCCCCCAGCAGTCTAAGCCTATAGCAGCATGACTATAACCAACTATACGCTTTATCAAAAAGGAAGGTTTTGAGCCTAGTCTTAAAAATAGGGAGGGTGTCTGCTTCCCGAATCTGGACTGGGAGCTGGTTCCACAGGAGAGGAGCTTGATAGCTAAAGGCTCTGCCTCCCATTCTACTTTTGGAAATTCTGGGAACCACAAGTAGGCCTGCATTTTGGGACCGAAGTGGTCTAGTAGGATGATATGGTAAAAAAGAGATCTTTTAAATATGATGGGGCTTGACCGTTTAAAGCTTTATAGGTAAGAAGAAGGGTTTTAAATTCTATTCTGCATTTCATTGGAAGCCAATGGAGAGAAGATAATGAAGGTGAAATATGATCTCTCTTACCAATCCCAGTCAGTAATCTTGCTGCAGCATTTTGGATTAATTGGAGGCTTTTTAGAGAGTTACTGGGGCAGCCTGAAAGTAGAGAATTACAATAGTCCAATCTAGAAGTAACAAATGCATGAACCAATTTTTCAGCATCCCTTTGGGATAGGATGTTCCTAATTATGTCAATGTTTCTTAGGTGGAAGAAGGCTGTTCTAGAGATTGGCTTTATGTGTGAGGTAAATGACAAATCTTAGTCAAAAATGACTCCAAGATTCCTTGCAGTACTACTGGGGGCAAGAGTTATGTCATCTAAAGTAGCAATATGGTTAGAAAACATGTTTCTTAGACTTTTAGGCCCAAATACAATAACTTCAGTTTTATCTGAGTTCAAAAGAAGAAATTTATACGTCATCCAGTCCCTTATGTCTTTATGACATGCTTGTAGTTTGATTAATTTATTTGTTTCATCTGGTTTCATAGATAGATATAACTGCGTGTCATCAGCGTAGCAGTGAAGTGTTTTCTAATAATGTTGCCAAGGGGAGACATATATAGAGTAAAGAGTATTGGTCCTAATACAGAGCCTTGTGGAATTCCATAACTAACTTTTGTGTATGTCGGAGATTCATCATTAACATGAGTAAATTAGAATCTATCTGATAGATACGATTTAAACCAAGTTAGTGCTGTTCCTTTAATTCCAATAACATGTTCTTGTGTCTGTAATAATATTCTGTGATCAATGGTGTCAAATGCAGCACTAAGATCTAGCAGAACTAGTATAGAGACAAGTCCGTTATCTGAAGCCAGAAGGAGATCATTGGTGAATTAATTAATCAGTGCGGTTTCTGTGCTATGATGAACTCTAAATCCTGACTGAAATTCTTCAAACAAGTCGTTTCTGTGCAGGTGGTCACATAATTGCTTTACAACTACTTTTTCAAGTATTTTAGAAATAAAGGGGAGATTGGATATTGGTCTGTAATTGGCTAAGACATCTGGATCCAGACTAGGTTTTTTTAAGTAGAGGTTTGATTACAGCTACCTTATAGGCCTTTGGTACATATCCTGTTTGTGAAGATAGATTAATGATATCTAATACGAACGTGTCTAATAAGGGTAGTGCATCTTTGAGCAGTCTAACTGGAATAGGGTCTAGCGGACATGTTGTTGGTTTAGATGCCATAATAGTTTAAGTTAATTCAGCAAGGTCTATGGGCACAAAGCAGTCTAAAAGGGACTGAGGACTTACTGATGATTCTAATTCTGTTGTATTTGTGGGGAGGGTCTGGTGAATTTTATTTCTAATAGCTATGATTTTGTTTGTGAAGAAGGTCATGAAGTCATTGCTACATAGCGTTGAGGGAATACTAGTCTCAACTGAACTATGGCTCTTAGTCAGCCTGGCTACAGTGCTGAAGAGAAACCGGGGGTTGTTCTTATTTTCCTCAATTAGTGATGAATAATATGCTGTTCTGGCTTTACGGAGTGCTAATTTGTATAAGTATAAACTCTTTTTCCAGGCTAAGCGTGATTCTTGTGAATGAGTGGAACGCTACTTCCTTTCTAGTCTTCGTGACGCCTGCTTTAAATTGCGGGTTTGCGAGCTATACCATGGAGATCGCCTGTTCAGAATTACTGCCTTCTTTTTTAGAGGGGCAACACTATCAAGTATGGAACGTAAAGATAGTGCAGAATTATCAGTAAGGTAATCAACTTGTGCAGGAGTACAGTTAATGAGGCTACTCTCAGTTATATCGGTACATGTTGAGGTAAATGATGAAGGGATCATTTCCTTAAATTTGTTCACAGTGTTTTCAGATAAACACCTACTGAAGCAAAACTTCTTTCTAGCTGCTGTGTAGTCCAATAAACTAAATTCAAATGTTATTAGGAAATGGTCAGAGAGAACAGAATTATGGGGAAATACTGTTAGTTTATCAATTTCTATACCATATGCAAGGACAAGGTCTAGGGTGTGACTAAAACAGTGAGTGGGTTCATTTACAATTTGAGAGAAACCAATTGAATCTAATAATGAAGTAAATGCTGTGTTGAGGGAGTTACTGTCAGCATCTACATGAATGTTAAAATCGCCCACTATGACGACTTTATCTGCACTAAGCACTAAGTTGGCTAGAAAATCTGAGAATTCAGTCTAAAATTCAGAATAAGGGACTGGAGGACGATACACAATAACAAATAGGAGTGAATTTTGAGTTTTCCAAATTGGGTGTGAAAGTCTCAGAGTAAGACTCTCAAATGAGTTATAACTATGTTTAGGTCTAGGTTCTATCGGTAAGCTTGAGTGATAGATTGCTGCTACTCCTCCACCTCGGCCTGAGCTTCTAGGAACATGATAGTTAATATGACTAGGGGGGGTCGACTCATTTAGACTAACATATTCTTCCTTCTCTAAGTTCACGTTTCTGACTATGGAGTCGCCAATTACCAGAGTTCGTTCCTCAGCGGGTGTGTCGCTGAGTGGGGAAAATCGATTGGCAACATGAACCGGCTGGTGGTGAACCTGGGGCGTCTGTTTAGCATTAGATCGCTTACGAACCGTCACCCAGCCGGCCTGGCTTCCCGGCTGCTCGGGTACTGCTGGGGAACAGCTAACAGTGGCTAAGCTAACAGTGGCTATGCTAGGTTGGTCCGCACCAGCTACCGGGGCCTGACTAGCTGGATTGTTTGTCATGGTGCGGAGCCAAGCTTCCAATTCAGAGATCCTCGCCTCCAAAGCTGCAATAACCTCACATTTATTACAAGTACCCGTATCACTAAAGGAGGCCGAGGAAAAACTAAACATGTGGCAGACAGAGCAAGTCAGAGGAGAGAGAGAAGGAGACGGAGAAGCCATTGCTAGGTGCTAGGCTAACGAAGCTAGATCGATTAGGTATAGTTAGCGATTTGTTTGTTAAGTTATTTCAGGAGAGAGGTGTTTGCGTAAACAAATCTTATGCCCCAAGTGATAGTTTGTACACAGATAAGTCACTGATTTAGAAAATAAGAGCTACGATTAACCAGTGAACAATCCTTCGGCAGAGACCCGAAACAGTGTGAAGAAACAGGAAGTGACGCAATACGCTTACCGCAGGAGGAGTCAGTCAGCTACAGGAGCCTTCGTTCAAAAGAGGGCTTTTGAAAAATCACTGGGATTTCAATTTCAGCAGATGGAAAATCATCCTTTGCCACTGTCATGATCTGTGTCTTTTGTCTGCCCTTGTTGTGTTTGTTTTTTGGTTGCTTCTCTAATTCAGTCTCTCTCTGTGCAGGTCGGCAGCTCCCTCTCCCTGTTGTGGCCTCACCTGGAGCCAGTGCCGTTAGTGGGGTGCACAGCTGCCTGCACTTGGGACTGATTAGAGCGCACCTTTTTAAACCTGTCCCATACAAGCACTCTGTGTTGGTGCGTCGTGTATGCTTACGTGTGTTCCTGTCGGTCCTCCTCGTCTACAGTGTAGCTGGTACTCATCGGTTTATTCACTCTTCTTTTTGAGGAGTTGGTTTTTGTTATCTTTGCTTTGTAGTGTTCTTTATTCTCTGTGTTTTCAAGAGACAGTAAATCTTGGTTATTTTCTACACCACCTCCGCCTGCGTGTGTCTCTCTGCTCTTGGGTCGCTATTTGGCAAACCACCACATTACGCACCAACCATGTCCGACCCAGCAGAACCACGTCAGCCTTGTGACCTTCCGCTACTGCAGGTGGATCCGGTTGCAGAACTTAGAGACCAACTCCAGTTTTGTTTGTCTTGTATACAGTCTCTCCATAGCCGCATCCTGCATTTGGAACAGGCATCTTCCCCCGCTCCCTCGCGTATTGATCTGGGGCAGCCAGAGCCTTTTGATGGTTCTGCTAAGGAGTGCTGCCCATTCCTGTCTGCCTGCAGGCTTCAATTCGAGCTAAACTAACATACTCATTTAAACTAACATATTCTTCCTTCTGCAACCAAGTTTCAGTGAGACAAAATAAATCGAATTGATGTTCGCTTACCAAGTCATTTACTAACAGAGATTTAGATGAGAGAGATCTGATATTTAATAATCCACATTTAATTGTTTTAGTTTTTTGTTCAGTAAGAGAAGCAGTCCTGATTTTTATTAAGTTATTATGATTAACTCCTCTTGTGATCATTTTTAGTTTGTAAAATTTAGTTAATCGGGGAACAGACAAAGTTTCTATAGGAATGTGGCAGTTGTGGGGGGGTGGCGGCGGTAAGGATACTGCAGAGAGGCGTGTAGGACTGGATTTCTGCGTCCTAGGCTCAACTCTGGATTTTCAATCTTTTGGTTTTCTAATGAAGTCAGCCATATTTTTTGATAAGACAGGATGGATGCCATCTCTCCTAATCAACCCAGGTTTTCCCAAAAAACGTTTCCAATTGTCTATGTAGCCCAGATCGTTTGCTGGACACCACCTAGACAGCCAGCGGTTGAATGACAACATGCGGCTATGCATGTCGTCACTGATCAGATTTGGCAGGGGTCCAGAGAAAACAATGGAGTCCGACATTGTCTTTGCAAAGTTACACACCAATTCAATATTCGTTTTAGTGACCTCCGATTTGCGTAATCGGGCATCATTTTTTCCTGCATGAACGATAATCTTACTGTATCTACGTTTATCCTTAGACAGGAGTTTCAAATAGGATACGAGGTGGTGTTTGTCCAACCCTAATCCTTGTTGCAAAGTTCCTTCAAGTGTTCCAGATCCATGAGAGTCTTCCATTACACAGGGGCTCTATGTCACTTTAGTATCTCTCTTTGTTGTCCTCTCAGGCAATGGAGTTCTTGCAAGAGAACCTCTGTTATGCCTGTGTTTGTCAAATAAACTTTATTTTAATATGCCAGTTTACAATAAGTCAAGTCAAGTTCTGGTCCTAATCCATGTATAAAGGATATCTGGTGTTACTACCAAGTCCAATAAAGGAATTGGTAGTTAGGAAGATGGCCCCTAGTGATGACATGCTTAGCAAATACCTCAGGCAGCAGAAACCAGAGGAACATTGGGAGGAAGAGCTGCAACCCTCAGAGAAGGACAAACCCCTGCATGGTTGGTATCACCAGCAGATAGAAGAAAGTAATGTAAAGCAGATAGATGTAAAGTATTTATTAATCCCCAGAGGTCTAAGCTGAGCTGTCCCTTGAAGACTGTGCTGCTGTCTCTACTGATGCGTCCCCCTCCAATATGTGGTCTCTTGGCACCCTCTTGTGGCTAAAATGAGCAGCTGCAGCCACACAGGTAAGTGGTCTTTGACAGCCCCAGTGGGCCCAGCCAGCAAGCGTCTTTTATTCAAATGTTTATTTCCAATCAGTGGTGTACAGCATAATCAACAGTCATTCTTCACCATTTTGAGATGTACAGTAACTACAGGCAAAATAAAAGCCCAGATGAGGTATTCCAGCATGACACAAGGGTTATTAAGTTCCTCAAAACACAGTGCCAATATGTATCCCACATTTGTGTAGTCTTGGGTTCTCCATTAACTCTTCCCCACATTTTCTTGTAAGAGGCAATTCTCATCATTTTGTCTCTCCATTCTTTCCACCCTGGCATTGTATAAGATTTCCAATTTTTTTAAAGGCAGCCCTTTTGTTGTAATATTTTCAGCCTTTTCAATACTGAACTGACTGTGTGATATTTGTGGCATTTCAGTTTTGTCTCCAAGAAGAACGAACGGAGAAATCACAGCCAGCTACTCTTATTCTTTTACTGATGCCTCCTTTCTCCTTTTCCAGCCTGACAAGAGTGAGCGTGTCATTTGTGCAGCGTTTGAGGAACTTTTGCCGCGCCCTTTCAAAGGTCAAAGCCAAGCTGTCCCTCGAGGTCCGGCTCTGTGTGCTGTCATGATGGCCTTGATTTGTGCCACAAACCTTCCAGAAGCTTCCCAAAGAGACTGAGCATTAGGGGAGAGAAGCCGAGCACAGCGCAGGGCAGCCATGTTTTCAGCAGTAGGGTTAGGGGAATTAGTTTATCTCGATGGCTCTCCCCGCTTCATCAAACGACTGGGCAGTTTGGTGTGGAGAGCCGAAGGCAAAGCACGGGCCGACGCTTGTCACTCGCATTCCCAGGCACTGTGCGTCTCCCCAGTACTGCGTGCGTTGTCTAATTCTCTAATGTTTAGGACAAACAATAGTCCCCCTGAGAGAGCTGTGTTATTAAGCTCGGTTATGCTAAGTTTAGGCTAAGCGACAGCCCCCAGGAGACCCTGAGACACCTGCATTGTTGAAGCTAAGCGACAGCCCCCAGGAGGCTCTGAGACAGCCGTGTTATTAAGCTAAACTATGTTAAAATTAGGCTAAGCGGCAGCCCCCAGGAGACCCTGAGATAGCTGAGCTGTGTTATTAGGCTAAGCGATGCTAAGCGCCAGCCCCCAGGAGGCCCTGAGACAGCCGTTTGTGAATCAAGTGATTGGGATTAGGCAATAAGGTCTGCTGGTTAGGGTTAGAAAAAGATAATGCCCAAAATTGGGGTTAGGGGTTTAGGGAAAATGAATTTTACATGTGCTGTTTTGTTCTCATATATTGAATCATACTTTCAAATTTTGAATGAATTTTCAGGCATTGGTTAGGATCAGTTTGTTCCAATGATATTGTTTGAGGTTATGCAGCTTTTTCCGACAAGAGTCCCAGAGTAACAGTAGGTGAGTTCCAATTGGTTAGTATTAGGTGATAAAGTCCATCGGTTGGGGTTAGGCATAGGTTAATATTGGTTAGGGGAATTGTCAAATCCCTGGCGAGGACCACACAGTGGTTGTGCACTGGTGTCAACCCACACCCCCACTGTTCATTAAGGCCTTTAGGAAATTTTGTGTTCAATTTCTTAATCCATTGTTTTTCTATTAATTTTCGCTCCTTCGTGGACCAGAACTCATTACTTTGTAGGCCTATAATTCTTAGGTTGGAGAGACCGTGTTGTAAAAAATGTTGAACCACATACTGTATGTGTGTGTCTTTCTTTTGTTTTTAATATTATATCTGTGTTGAGTTAATCTAATTTGAATTGTGTTTCTGGTTTCTCTAACATATTTGGCATCACATTGGCTGCAAAAAATACAAAAATGCAATTCCTTACATCTGGGCTGCGAAATGGTCATATTTTGTGGATTTGATTTGTGGTCATGCTCCTAATCCATGAGGCAGGGTGGAACTCTGGACATGGTATTCTTGGGTGTACTGGGTTAAGGGTAGGCAATTTACTTTTAACCAAGTAGTCTTTTAGGTTCTTATTTCTTCTGTAGGCTGAAATGACTCTGTAATTTTGTAGATGATAGGTGTCCTTCAGAAAATTCTCAAAGTTTGTTTTGATTATTTGATTTAGATGTACACTAATTGATGAATAAGTAGAGATAAAGGGAATTACTTTTTTTTGGGTCCTGATTTCGTGTTTTGGTTTGTGAGAATAATGTGAGTGAATTGCGTCTGTCTGCAATACCCTCTTTTTCTAAGTGCTCGAAATAGGGATGTTGTGGCTTCTTTGAAGTCCTCGTCTTTTGTGCATATCCTTCGGAATCTTAATAAATTAGACTTTACAATGCCTTTTATAGGTATGCTTTGGATGAAAACTTGATTGAAAGAGGAGGACATGCGTATCTGTGTCTTTGAAATAGACTCTAATATCCAATTGGCCTGCATTGCTAAAGTCAGATCCTTTTTAAGTTAAAAGTTTACCTTGTCTCTATCAACGGTGTACTTGATTTGATGTATGGATGGTGTGAATTTAAATGGTTTGCAAACTCTATGAATTGTGGTTGGGAATAAGTCCAGACTCCCCACATATCATCCAAAAATCAAAAATAATAGAGTGGCTTTAATGGTATGGAGGCCAGGGATGACTGTTCCCAATTTGCCATGTAAATATTTTCATAAGAAGGTGCAAACCTTTTTCCCATGGCAGTTCCCTTGATCTGAAGGTAAAATTCTGAATTGAATTCAAAGTCATTTTTTGACAAGTTTATTTGCAACAAATGTAGCAGAAATGTATCCGGCCTTTTCGAGTTTGGGTATCTCAAGAACCACGTTTTCACTGCCTCCAATCCGGCTTGAGTTTCAATATTAGTGTGCAGACTGATGTCTATTGTGAATAAAAAAGATTCCTTAGGAATTGGGGCCTTTTGAATTTTAGCAATAAAATCGTAAGTATCCTTCACTTAGCTTGGGTGTTTATTTGAAATTGGGTTCAAAAAGTGCTCCAAATATTCAGCTACATGGTATGTTTCGCTTTCGCATTCCGAAACTATGGGTCTACCCGAGGGGATTTCAATTCAATTCAATTCAACTTTATTTCTATAGCGCCAATTTACAACAAGGTCATCTCAGGGCACTTTACATAATAAAGTCATGACTATACAAACATTTAGAGAAAACCCAACAAATCCCACTTGAGCAGCTATAGGCAACGAACCTCCAGCAGAACCAGGCTCAGGGTGGACGGCCATCTGCCTTGACTGGTTGGGCTGAGTGGAAAGTGGAGAGAGAAAAGAACAGAGCAACAAAAGCAACAACAAAACATTGAGAAGGTTAGTAGGACCAGTAGCTGTGCACTGGAGGACACACAGCGCCAAATCCGGGGACACCTGAAGATAGGGACAGAGAGAGGGAGACAGAGAGGGAGAAAGACGACTACGGGACAAAGAAGATACAGAGTTAATGTCATACAGTGGTGACATTATAGATGTGGGGTGAGAGGAGAGAATGAAGAGAAGAGGAAGTGGCACAGTGCAGACTCCCCCAGTAGTCTAAGCCTATAGCAGCATGACTATAACCAACTATAAGCTTTATCAAAGAGGAAGGTTTTGAGCCTAGTCTTAAAAGTAGAGAGGGTGTCTGCTTCCCGAATCTGGACTGGGAGCTGGTTCCACAGGAGAGGAGCTTGATAGCTAAAGGCTCTGACTCCCATTCTACTTTTGGAGATTCTGGGAACCACAAGTAGGCCTGCATTTTGGGACCAAAGTGGTCTAGTAGGATGATATGGTACTAGGAGATCTTTTAGATATGATGGTTGACCGTTTAAAGCTTTATAGGTAAGAAGAAGGGTTTTAAATTCTATTCTGCATTTAATTGGAAGCCAATGGAGAGAAGCTAATGAAGGTGAAATATGATCTCTCTTACCAATCCCAGTCAGTAATCTTGCTGCAGCAATGGGGCCTACTCCATTCCCCTGGGTCTTTGTGTATTTTTGGTAATAGATAGAACCTGCTAGGCCTTGGAGTACCGCTTCCTTTTAGATAATTAAATTGTTTTCTATTAATATACTTTTCCCGTACCATCTCGTTCAGAATTTGTTCCACCCTTTTAATCGTGTCCAGATACAGAGGTCTTGGTAATTTAGTGTAATCGGTTAAGTTGTTTAATTGCCTTTGTCCTTCCCAGATCTATTGGTCTCTATCCAGAATGACAAAGGCACTGCCCTTATCTGCTGGCTTAATAACAATGTGTTTATTTTTCTGTAATTGGTGCAATGCCTCAACTTCGTTTTTTGTGAGATTATGGTAAATTAATTTATGGTGGTAAATTTGTATATCCAATTGTAGTTGTTTCTTAAGGTTTTGTGTTTGCCCAAGAGTGGGAACAAATGTTAAGCCCTTGTTTAGTAATGAGATCTGGTCCCCAGTGGGAGTAAATTCTTTGCCAATACTAAAACACTTTTGATCCCCTCCTGCATAGTTGGTCTTAAGGGGCTTACAAGTTTAGGTGATTTCCCCAATGCTGGAGCATCTCTCGCGGTTTCTGTAGACCAGTGAACCTTATCCCTGTCAGTCTTAAAACTGCCCCCTGGTAAGGGAGGTAGGAAGCTTGTGTGGTTCTGAATGTAGGCATTTATGCCTTTTAAGTTTGATCACTGGGATTCTAATCTCAGCTGAAGGGAAAATGTCCTTTGCCACTTTGATTGCTCTTTGGAGCTGTTTGACCGTGGTCTCTTCGACCTTTTGCGCCCTGTTATTAAGGCCGAACGAAAGTATCACTTTTTCAACTTTTGTAGTAACCGTCGTCTTGGCCAAGATGGCTTCAGCATGGCGAAAATTGGCTTCGGGAAAACTGTCAATTTGAAGGTCGGTTATTTGAAATTCCGGGATCCGGGCCAATCATTTTCCGTTTTGTATTGATGTGTCTTGTTGGTCTTCCAATTTGGTGTTTTGTCGTTATTTGGGTGTCAAATAATGGTGCTATAGATGTTAACAAAGCTTGTGTAGACTGTTCCTTTGGTGATGCTGGAACCTCTGTGGTTAAGGAATCCCTGGATGTGTAATCTATTTGAATCAAGGGAATGGATGTATCCTCGCATGGTCCAGGAGTTTTTAATCCCTTTTTTGGAGTAGGTGTCAAAAGTTGACTGGGGTCGTGGATAAGTATCGGCCTTTCTTCTAACCCTATTTTGTGTTATCCAGTCGATATGCGACTGTGAAGAGTGCCACGATTGTTCTCCGTTGGATTTAGTTCCTTCCTCCAAAGATTCCAGGTCCATGAGGGAATTGTCCATTACACAGGGATTCTGTATCATTTTAGTGTCCACTCTTGGGGTCCTCTTGGAAGAGGAGTTGGTGTAGAGGTTCCTTCGCCGTCTTTGTCCTTTCAAAGTGTGACCATCTTTCGGTGGCATTGCCAAAGCTGGGAAGTCTTCATCCGGAAAACTTTGGTCAGTGTAATTGACTGGTCACACGGACCCGTGACCACCCCTGTGTTTGAAATTGTGTCTTCTCCGATGTGCATTTTACTTTTGTCCTTGGTGACGGAGCCTGGCAACTTATCTCCAGAGTCGTCCTTTTGACATTGGACTACACAGGCCACTAGTGCATGTGTTTTCTCCATGTTTCGCCCATCAATCGTAGAACAAAATTTCGCTTGACCCATCTCTTGGCTACCGTGAAAGCCTGTGGCCAGTCTTCATTAATGGAGGAGGAGAGTTGCTCCATGATTTTTTTCTATGCCATTCTGGTAGTGGTCCTCCAAAATAACCTGAGTTGTGTAACCCCAATTCTTGGCGTTTCCCTCCAACAGAGCTAGTGTTTCCCTTGTGGGTATTGCCGGAGTGATAACCCTACTCAGATACTGTACTAAACGTTTAAGAGATGGTGGCTCTGTTGCGGTTGAAATATTGCTCACATGATGCACCATTCGGATTAGTTTGTAGATGTTGTGGACCATGGGACAGTTTAATGTAGGTAGGTGTGTTGTATATGGAGTTATTTGTTTTTAATAATGAAAAAGTGGAAGTAAAATGAAATTGTTTGTGTCTTAAAAACGTAAATCAAATAATTTTTTTTTGATCCAAAATAAAAAATGGAAAAGAAATGGTCTCCCTTAATCAAAACAACATGCAAATGTGCCCAGTAGCCGCAATGTTTCGGCGAGGGCACAATCTAGCAGGCAGTTCTGTAGATGATGCTATCTGTGTCAGAGCAGAAGGGGTAGGGGAATTAGTTTATCTCGATGGCTCTCCCTGCTTCATCAAACGACTGGGCGGTTTGGTGTGGAGAGCCGAAGGCAAAGCACGGGCCGACGCTTGTCACTCGCATTCCCAGGCACTGTGCGTCTCCCCAGTTCTGCGTGCGTTGTTTAGGACAAACAATAGTCCCCCTGAGAGAGCTGTGTTATTAAGCTCGGTTATGCTAAGTTTAGGCTAAGCGACAGTCCCCAGGAGACAGCTGCATGTTTGAAGCTAAGCGGCAGGGTTAGGAAGAGAGTTATTAACCGGCGCCACATAACGTGGCCCCAGACGTGCGTAGGCCATCTCCTGTGGTCTCGTCCCCAGCCGATCCCTTGACAAAGCCTGGTTCAAAGCAGCAGGAGGACGCCGCCTCCGTCTGCCATAGCGGACCTCCGTCCACTGTTCAGGAAAACCATAAGTCAGGGTTTTTTTCAAAAAAAAAAAAAAAAAATCCAAGACAGCAAAAAAGCCGTAAAACCAAAGTAGATTGTATAACAAGAACGGCGTTTATTTAAAACAACACCAGATCAAAGGGTTGCAATACCAAAAACAAGAACAAAAAACAAAAAAAACATCCAAAATGTCCGCCCGTGAAAAAACGGACCTAACACCGAGTTTTCAACAGAAAATCACCCCAACAGAAACATATTGTCACGGTAAAAAAATAAAGTAAAGAGAGAACATCGATCCCTTCAAGAATCTTCTTCAGGCAAAGGCACTATCAAACCTGCAGAGAATGCTCCGCGTGTGTCTCTCTGTCACTGTCACAGCAGCAATGAGCTCCCTCCGTTCGGCTCCCGCAAACAGTGACATCATCACCGTGCGACAGCGTTCAATGTTCAGACATTTTCGTGTCATAACACAATAGTTCAGGTGAAACAGCGGTGCATAGTCATCGTAGTCCAATAAGTTATGGAATATATAAAAGAATAAAATAAAAAACCACCACCAATAACCCACATGTTACAATAACACGAGAATACATTATTTGTCATCTTTTTCCTCTCTCTCCAGCAGGTGGTGGTGTCAGTGAGCGGCGCAGTCGAGTGACGTCATGAGGCATTCAAAGCTGCACAGACCACTATCGAGACATATTCCCAAGCCAACACAATGAGCATTCATCCCTCTCTCTCCAGCAGGTCCAGCTGCCAGAGAGTGGTGCAGCTGAGTGACACAAGGAGATGTCCAAAGCAGCCCAAACACTGACCTAAACAGGTTCATAATAAAACAATACAATAATACAATACAGTGTGTTTTTTTATATATATATCCCTCTCTCTCCAACAGGTCCAGCCGTCAGGGAGAGGTGCAGCCGAGTGCCGTCAGGAGATGTCCAAATCTGTACAGACACTTACAGAAACAGGTCAGGGTTAAGAGGTCAGGGAAAGGGACTATCTCGCCATGGGAACGACCGGAGAGGGTTAGGGTTAGGGGTTAGGGTTAGGGGTTAGGGGTTAGGAGAGATAAATAAACCTGGACTCCAAGAGTCCAGGGAAGTGCACGGGCACGTTACACTGTCCCAAATCCCCAAAGCACACTCCCACCTCAGTCATTCTAGACATAAAAATAACAAATCACACACTCCCCAGCCAAATAAAACTCCAGGTAAGTATCCAGGTAAGTATGACGTGTCTATTGCTCTGTTCGGCTTATTTCTCTGCATCTCTGTGCGTAGTATTTCCCCTGCATGTGCTGCATTATTTCCCCAGCTGGTATGTACTTCAGCTTGTGCTCTATCTGGCATTTCTGTGCTCTGTATGGCTTAGTTCTGTGCAGCTTGTGCTTCTTTCTGTGCTCTGTGTGGCTTAGTTTCTGTAGTTCTATGCTCAGGCCTCTGTAGCTACGTTTCGGGATGTCTGTCCCTTCTTCAGGCTGTGGCTGAGCTGCCTCTCTGGGCTTTAAATATGTCTGGACACGTCTCTCAGTGTGCATGTGGGCGGAGCCATACCCCAGCTACACTCTCAGCAAGTCTCCCTCTTGTGGCTGTAAAGATCCCCCAAAAATATGATGTGTGTGTTATATCCGGTAGCCTTTGTTATATCAAGTATCAAATTAATTCCCCCTCAAACTAGGGTTAGGAATTAAATCTCCCAGAGACAGTTAGGGTTAGGGTTAAGGGGTCA
>CM065177.1:27275080-27363151 GCA_033026295.1 Channa striata
CCCGCCAGTGCCTCCCAGGGATTTCTACCGCAGCTCGCTCGGGTGCGGCCACCACGCTGGAGATGGCTTCCGCCCGAGGTCTTAGCGCGGATGTGGTCCGCCAGGCTGCTCCCCGGCACTCCGGGACCGCAGCTTTCTTCACAACGCATAACGCGCTTTCCTACGGCTCGGGCGCCGGATGTTCGTGGGACCAGGCAGCAGCAGACGCCGCCGACGGATCCTCTTTTTTCTGGACAGGTTCGTTTCTTATTTTAAGATTATTAAAACGGTACACCATCTCCAAAATGTTAATCCACGCATCAGATTATTGCGGTCCGCGGATGGTTTCCCGTGATGGTGGACATTTTAGCTACTATGATTAAGCCGCCATTCCCACGCAATATACATTGGATATGATCATGGGCAATGCTAAAAATTGGGGCCACACCACGCTGCTCATTCTCCAAGACCACTATAAGGAGGGTTTGGAGACCCTCTTGAAGTCCCTCCCAGCACAGTTACCCCCGAATTGGCGGGAGGCTTTCCAGGTAGCCACGAGATGGGCGAGGCGAATCTGCCCCGAGTTACGCAGGAGGTTTTAGACCACGCGAGGCGTTGGTTATGTCGCAGTGTTGACACAGGTGCCACACCAACAGAGGGACAAGGGGATTTGGTTGATGTACGGGACAAGCGGGAGGGCCGACGAGTGTTGCAGAATGGTTCGGGTGCTTCCGGAGTCCCAGGCCCGGCTCTGGAGGAAGTGGTGGAGCTTTCTTCTGAGCCCGCCTCTTCTGTGGTGCGTGACGGACCTCCTTCGTAGTCAGCAGGGAACCAGGTCTGTTCCGCTCTGGCCCGGGACAAGAACCACAGGTACTTCTTTCCACAGCTGCTGCTGACGGAGGTGCGCCCGAGAGCCGTGGGGGGAGGTCGCCACCGGTTGGAGGGCCGGTTTCGTGGCTACGATGACAGACCATCCGCTGGGGGATGCAACCGACTGGGGGGTTGTGCACGGGGAGGAGTTGGTTTCCCATGGTCAGACTCCACGCCTCCTAAGGTAAGGAGGACACAGCAGCGCCTCAGGTGCCTGTAGGGCAGGGAGCTGTGGTAGTCGGAGGCCACCCGGAGGGGGAGGCAGGGGTTTTGACTTGCTAGATGGACAAGAACTGGTAGATCTAGATTTGACCCCCACATTGTCGCCTGAGGTGGAGGGTCGGGCGCCCTGTTACATACAGTCCAGGTTCATAGGGAAAGGGGTTCACCTTCGATTGGGATCTTAGAGGATTTGGAGACTCTATTCTCCCAGAGTCCGGGGAGGCTAACACTCTACTCCACGGACTGAGAGTTACAAACCGGTCAGACACATTCACACGAGCCGTAAACTGGTGGATTGGGGGTCTTAGCGTAACTAAAAAGTGGGTGATTATTGGGGATTCCAATTTGGCCCGTATTCCTAAACACTCTATTGCCGACCTACAAATTGATAGCTATCCCGGGGCGAACTTCAGACATGCTGAAGCGATTATGGCAAAAGCCACGCCCCAACTTGTGGTGGAAAAGATAGTGCTGGCATTCGGCCTTAATTGCAGGGCACAAAAGGCCAAAGAGACAGCGGTTAAACAGCTGCAGACGGCTGTCAGGATGGCGAAGAAGCAGTTTCCCTATGCAGAAATTTGGATTCCTTTAATAAACTTTTCTTCCTCCCTGCCTCTGGAGGAAAGGGAAACTTTGCAAACATTAAACGCGCATATAGCCCGGAATATGCCTTTTATTGAGCCTCTGGGGGATGATGATTTTCACACAGACGACGCATCATATCCACTGGACGAGGGAGACGGCTCTAGCCATGCTTGCTCACTGGGTCTCAGTGTTAAACTTGAATGCCCCATAAGCCTCCTGGAGGAGGGGGCGAGACGGGTTTGCCCCCCTCTTCTCTCTCGAAATGTGATCAATTTGGCCAGTAACTTTCACCTGACTAAAGACCAGCTGACTCTCTTAGATAGAGGGTTGACATTTATCCCGACGCTCAACCTAGGGCGGGACAAAAAAATCAATTGCAATGGGATTTACAAAACTATCACAGGACAATTAAATTGGCAGTACATTTTTAAAAGGGATGATTTGGATACTGATACCGTAATACCACCAGCTCATGCCGAAATCTGTGTGGACTCCTTCTGAGCATAACCTACCTGATGAGGTGGGCAGGTTGGTTGTCAGAGATAATGCAGATTTCAGGAGGAGCTTTAAAATTTATAGGGAACAACCAAATTTGACACAGGGGAGATTACAGCACTCAGGGATTTAATAAACAATAGACACATTGTGATTAAGCCAGCAGACAAGGGGAGTGCTGTAGTAATCATGGGGAGAGACCAATATATGTTTGAGGTCAACCGCCAATTGCAGGACACTATTTATTACAAAAAAATTGGACGAACCTATTTATTTGAAGACTATTCCTGAGGTTCATGCCATTCTTGACACTTTGAAAGAAAAGAAATTTATTACTGGGAAACAAAGACAATTTTTGAGGGGAGAGGATGATCCCAGGGAGCGTAGGTTTTATGTTTTACCTAAAATCCACAAGGATCCAGAAAAGTGGACAGTGCCGCATCAGATTCCTCCGGGACGCCCTATAGTGTCGGATTGCGGGTCTGAAACCTACCACACGGCACAATACATTGATTATTTTCTATATCCATTATCTATTTTACACCCCTCCTATGTTAAGGATACATATCATTTTGTTGAGATTATCAAGAGTTTAAAGATCCCCCAGCATGCTATGTTTTTTCACTCTGGATGTGGAAAGCCTATACACTAACATTGATATCCAAACAGGGCTAAATACGGTTAAAGAATCATTTGACTCACACCCCAATTCGAGTAGACCGGATGCAGAGTTATTAAAATTATTAGAGATTAATTTGACAAAGAATGATTTTGTATTTGATGGTAAATATTATTTGCAGGTCAAGGGTACTGCTATGGGGGAAGAGATTTGCCCCCGGCATACGCCAACATTTTTATGGCCAAGTGGGAGGAGGGGGCTTTGGCAAAATGCGACAAGAAGCCTTTACATTATCTTCGATATCTGGATGATATCTGGGGCGTTTGGGGACACTCGGCTGATGATTTTGGAGAATTTATGGAAATTTTAAACAGCCACGACCCTTCTATTCAGCTTAAACATGTCACTGACTACCAATCAGTAGACTTTTTGGACACAACAGTATATAAGGGGGCATCATTTGCAATAACGGGACATTTAGACATTAAGGTTTTTTTTCAAAAAGACGGACACACATGCTCTGCTATTCAAGACTAGTTTTCATCCCAAACACACCTTTAAGGGTCTGGTGAAGTCCCAGTTGCTGAGGTTCAGGAGGATTTGCACCCAACCGGATGGTTTCTGGGAGGCGGTGAGAACGCTGTTTGGCGCCCTGAAAGAGCGGGGTTATTCCAGGTCATTTTTGAGACACTGTCTCCATACTTTTGAGGAGGTCAGACCCAGAGTGAATGCACGAATCATTCCCTGATTACTAGGTACTCGCTCATGAGCAAGATCCTGAACAGGCAAATCAAACACAATTATGAGGAATTAATAGGCAGAACTGGCATTTTACAAAAATCACAGGGTTATTTCGGCATTTACTAAACATAAGAATTTGAGGGATTATTTAGTTAGGGCTAAATTGGCACCGTGCAACAGACCTCTTCTTCTAGATTATTGGCTTTTTTTACTAGTTTGAGGTTTGTTAAGAACAGAACACACAAGACTATTTACAAGATAAGTCATTCTTTTACACCACACACCACAAATTGCGTTTACATTATTTTTTTGTTCAGCATGTGGAATACAGTATGTGGGTGAGACTAAAAATTCCCTTAGGATGAGAATGTGGCAACATACTCACAATATCAGACGGAAAAAGGAGTTGGATACTCCCTTGGTGAGCCACTTCATCAGGCATGGTTTGCAGAAATTACGGGTTGCTGGGTTGCAGAGTAATTCTAATTGGACTCAGACAGGAGAAATCATGAACTAGCGTTGGGATTTACAGATTGAGTACACACTAGAACCAGCGTGGTCACTACTCAGACAGGGTTTATTGCTTATAGAAAATTTATATGGCACACAGTGGTGGATTTGAGGTTGGTAAGTGTTGGGTTGGAGCAGGAGATTATCCCTGTCCCCAACCTCAACCAGTGACCTTTGACCCCTAACCCTAACCCTAACCCTAACCCTAACCCTTAACCACCTTCTAACCCTAACCCTAGTTTGTGGGGTGTGATGCTTTTTGCATAAATATATTTGTATGTCTATGTGTATCTATGGATAATGACAATGTAGTTACTATGACCTTGAACTTGTGCTTGACTTACAGGACTGGGATTAAATGGCACGCCTGCTGCCATTCATGCAGTAGGTCTTGCTTATTTTAGGTTACTAGGCTTCAATGCAAACTATCATGTTTGGTGTAGGTACTTTAATACTTACCTTGTGTATAACACACGTGACGTTGTTTTTGGTGGTGGATCCTGCATGGTTGCAGAGTATTTTGTGATACACATATATATTTTATATATATATATATATATATATTTATTTATTTTTTTGTTTTTCTTTAAACCTCTTTCAGAGAAAACGTTTCAATATCTGTAGTCATGTTAAGATGTTTACTTAACTCACTCTGCTGTGCTGTTTGCTGGTTGTGGCACCTGTGGGGAGAACATAAGAAGGACGGTCAAAAGAAAACATAGAAACAATTAAACAATGAAACAATGAAACACTGATACTTTACCATTGTGTATGCTAAAAGTGATGTTGTTTTTGGTGGTGGGATTCTACATGGCTGCAAAGTATCTTGTGGTAATCTTTTATTTTTTCATCCATTCCTCATTTGGGGAAAATATTTTCATATATATTTTTAGTCATGTCAAGATGTGTACTTACCTCACTCTGCTGCTTTGCTTGCTTGTCACTGCACCTGTGGAGAGAGAAAAAAAGATAAAAATATAAAAGAGAAAAACAACATAAAACATAAAAAAAGAAAAAAGTAATACTTACCTCTGTGCCTACTAAATGCGATGTTGTTTTTGGTGGTGGATTCTTGTTGAATGTTTTACTTTTTAGAGGTATTGTCCGCTTAATTTTGTTATACACTGTGATGTGTGTATGCTGTCTGCAATTGCGCTCGGACTGCTTTACCTGTGACATCGTAGGGGCGGTCCACAGCTGCGCCCGGACTGATTTGACTGCGACACGGAGTGACGTCATCATCCCGCGCGGCGCACCAGGAGTGACGCGCCTATTGACGGACATGTGCGGAGACTGCTCAGTCTTGGCGCTTATTTCGACACAGACACATGTGCGCACTTGAGCTCTTTATTAGACATTGTGCCCTCGCCTGAGGAAGACTCTAGGAGTCGAAACGTCGCGATTTGGGGCACTTTATTGCTTGTCTTTGACTATTTCGTCGGAAAAACGCAAGTATATTGCTGTATTTATTTTTTGAAAAATAGTTTGTTACTAGCAGCCACTTTTCTTTTCGAGCACTGCTTCGACAGTCATTTCTTTTCTTGCTGCACTTACCTGTTTTGTTTTTTTGTTTTATTTAATAAATTTTTGGCTTTTTAGCACGGGCTCACAGTTTGATTATTTTTTGACTTTGCTAAATAAGCCACTGCCATTATGGGCTACGGTGACTCGATGCAGTGGACGGAGGTCCGCTATGGGAGACGCAGGTCGGGCGTTTCCGTGAGGGTGGTGGTTATGCTGGTTCCGGGATCGGCTGCGGACGGGATCCCGTGGGATGGACAGTGCATTCCCGGTCGGTTGGAGGAGGGGACCGACTAACATTATGTCTAACCCGCCAGTGCCTCCCAGGGATTTCTACCGCAGCTCGCTCGTGCGCCACCACGCTGGAGATGGCTTCCGCCCGAGGTCTTATGCGGATGTGGTCCGCCAGGCTGCTCCCCGCACCTCCGGGACCGCAGCTTTCACAACGACAACGCTTCCACGGCTCGGGCGCCTGGATGTTCGTGGGGACCAGGCAGCAGCAGACGCCGCCGACGGATCCTCTTTTTCTGGACAGGTTCGTTTATTTTAAGATTATTAAAACGGTACACCATCTCCAAAATGTTAATCCACGACCAGATTATTGCGGTCCGCGGATGGTTTCCCTCGTAGATGGTGGACATTTTAGCTACTATGATTAAGCCGCCATTCCCACGCAATATACATTGGATATGATCATGGGCAATGCTAAAAATTGGGGCCACACCACGTTGCTCATTCTCCAAGACCACTATAAGGAGGGTTTGAGACCTCTTGAAGTCCCTCCCAGCACAGTTACCCCGAATTGGCGGGAGGCTTTCCAGGTAGCCACGAGATGGGCGAGGCGAATCTGCCCCGAGTTACGCAGGAGGTTTTAGACCACGGAGGCGTTGGTTATGTCGCAGGTTGACACAGGTGCCACACCAACAGAGGGACAAGGGGACGGTTGATGTACGGACAAGCGGAGGGCCGACGAGTGTTGCAGAATGGTTCGGTGCTTCCGGAGTCCCAGGCCCGGTTCTGGAGGAAGTGGTGGAGCTTTTTCTGAGCCCGCCTCTTCTGTGGTGCGTGACGGACCTCCTTCGTAGTCAGCAGGGAACCAGGTCTGTTCCGCCTGGCCCGGGACAAGAACCACAGGTACTTCTTTCCACAGCTGCTGCTGACGGAGGTGCGGCCCGAGAGCCGTGGTAGGGAGGTCGCCACCGGTTGAGGGCCGGTTTCGTGGCTACGATGACAGACCATCCGCTGGGGGATGCAACCGACTGGGGGTTGTGCACGGGAGGAGTTGGTTTCCCATGGTCAGACTCCACGCCTCCTAAGGTAAGGAGGACACAGCAGCGCCTCAGGTGCCTGTAGGGCAGGGAGCTGTGGCAGTCGGAGGCCACCCGGAGGGGGAGGCAGGGGTTTTGACTTGCTAGATGGACAAGAACTGGTAGATCTAGATTTGACCCCACATTGTCGCCTGAGGTGGAGGGTCGGGCGCCCTGTTACATACAGTCCAGGTTCATAGGGAAAGGGGTTCACCTTCGATTGGGATCTTAGAGGATTTGGAGACTCTATTCTCCCAGAGTCCGGGAGGCCACTTACCCACGGACTGAGAGTTACAAACCGGTCAGACACATTCACACGAGCCAGAAACTGGTGGATTGGGGTCTTAGCGTAACTAAAAGTGGGTGATTATTGGGGATTCCAATTTGGCCCGATTCCTAAACACTCTATTGCCGACCTACAAATTGATAGCTATCCCGGGGCTAACTTCAGACATGCTGAAGCGACATGGCAAAGCCACGCCCCAACTTGTGGTGGAAAAGATAGTGTTGGCATTCGGCCTTAATTGCAGGGCACAAAAGGCCAAAGAGACAGCGTTAAACAGCTGCAGACGGCTGTCAGGATGGCGAAGAAGCAGTTTCCCTATGCAGAAATTTGGATTCCTTTAATAAACTTTTCTTCCTCCCTGCCTCTGGAGGAAAGGGAAACTTTGCAAACATTAAACGCGATATAGCCCGGAATATGCCTTTATTGAGCCTCTGGGGGATGATGATTTTCACACAGACGACGCATCATATCCACTGGACGAGGGAGACGGCTCAAGCCATGCTTGCTCACTGGGTCTCAGTGTTAAACTTGAATGCCCCATAAGCCTCCTGGAGGAGGGGCGAGACGGGGTTTGCCCCCTCTTCTCTCTCTAAATGTGATCAATTTGGCCAGTAACTTTCACCTGACTAAAGACCAGCTGACTCTCTTAGATAGAGGGTTGACATTTATCCCGACGCTCAACCTAGGGCGGGACAAAAAAATCAATTGCAATGGGATTTACAAAACTATCACAGGACAATTAAATTGGCAGTACATTTTAAAAGGGATGATTTGGATACTGATACCGTAATACCACTGGCTCATGCCGAAATCTGTGTGGACTCCTTCTGAGCATAACCTACCTGATGAGGTGGGCAGGTTGGTTGTCAGAGATAATGCAGATTTCAGGAGGAGCTTTAAAATTTATAGGGAACAACCAAATTTGACACAGGGGAGATTACAGCACTCAGGGATTTAATAAACAATAGACACATTGTGATTAAGCCAGCAGACAAGGGAGTGCTGTAGTAATCATGGGGAGAGACCAATATATGTTTGAGGTCAACCGCCAATTGCAGGACACTATTTATTACAAAAAAATTGACGAACCTATTTATTTGAAGACTATTCCTGAGGTTCATGCCATTCTTGACACTTTGAAAGAAAAGAAATTTATTACTGGGAAACAAAGACAATTTTTGAGGGGAGAGGATGATCCCAGGAGCGTAGGTTTTATGTTTTACCTAAAATCCACAAGGATCCAGAAAAGTGGACAGTGCCGCATCAGATTCCTCCGGGACGCCCTATAGTGTCGGATTGCGGGTCTGAAACCTACCACACGGCACAATACATTGATTATTTTCTATATCCATTATCTATTTTACACCCTCCTATGTTAAGGATACATATCATTTTGTTGAGATTATCAAGAGTTTAAAGATCCCCAGCATGCTATGTTTTTCACTCTGGATGTGGAAAGCCTATACACTAACATTGATATCCAAACAGGGCTAAATACGGTTAAAGAATCATTTGACTCACACCCCAATTCGAGTAGACCGATGCAGAGTTATTAAAATTATTAGAGATTAATTTGACAAAGAATGATTTTGTATTTGATGGTAAATATTATTTGCAGGTCAAGGGTACTGCTATGGGGAAGAGATTTGCCCCGCATACGCCAACATTTTTATGGCCAAGTGGGAGGAGGGGGCTTTGGCAAAATGCGACAAGAAGCCTTTACATTATCTTCGATATCTGGATGATATCTGGGGCGCTTGGGGACACTCGGCTGATGATTTTGGAGAATTTATGGAAATTTTAAACAGCCACGACCCTTCTATTCAGCTTAAACATGTCACTGACTACCAATCAGTAGACTTTTTGGACACAACAGTATATAAGGGGGCATCATTTGCAATAACGGGACATTTAGACATTAAGGTTTTTTCAAAAAGACGGACACACATGCTCTGCTATTCAAGACTAGTTTTCATCCCAAACACACCTTTAAGGGTCTGGTGAAGTCCCAGTTGCTGAGGTTCAGGAGGATTTGCACCCAACCGATGGTTTCTGGGAGGCGGTGAGAACGCTGTTTGGCGCCCTGAAAGAGCGGGGTTATTCCAGGTCATTTTTGAGACACTGTCTCCATACTTTGAGGAGGTCAGACCCAGAGTGAATGCACTAATCATTCCCCTGATTACTAGGTACTGCTCATGAGCAAGATCCTGAACAGGCAAATCAAACACAATTATGAGGAATTAATAGGCAGAACTGGCATTTTACAAAATCACAGGGTTATTTCGGCATTTACTAAACATAAGAATTTGAGGGATTATTTAGTTAGGCTAAATTGGCACCGTGCAACAGACCTCTTCTTCTAGATTATTGGCTTTTTTACTAGTTTGAGGTTTGTTAAGAACAGAACACACAAGACTATTTACAAGATAAGTCATTCTTTTTACACCACACACCACAAATTGCGTTTACATTATTTTTTGTTCAGCATGTGGAATACAGTATGTGGGTGAGACTAAAATTCCTTAGGATGAGAATGTGGCAACATACTCACAATATCAGACGGAAAAAGGAGTTGATACTCCCTTGGTGAGCCACTTCATCAGGCATGGTTTGCAGAAATTACGGGTTGCTGGGTTGCAGAGTAATTCTAATTGGACTCTTAGACAGAGGAGAAATCATGAACGGCGTTGGATTTACAGATTGAGTACACTAGAACCAGCGGGTTTGAATACTAATTGGTGATGGGTTTATTGCTTATGAAAAATTTATATGGCACACAGTGGGTGGATTTGTGTTGGTGTTGGGTTGGAGGAGATTATCCCTATCCCTAACCCTAACCAGTGACCTTTGACCCCTAACCCTAACCCTAACCCTAACCCTAACCCTAACCACCTTCTAACCCTAACCCTAGTTTGTGGGGGTGTGATGCTTTTTTGCATAAATATATTTGTATGTCTATGTGTATCTATGGATAATGACAATGTAGTTACTATGACCTTGAACTTGTGCTTTGACTTACAGGACTGGGATTAAATGGCACGGCCTGCTGCCATTCATGCAGTAGGTCTTGCTTATTTTAGGTTACTAGGCTTCAATGCAAACTATCATGTTTGGTGTAGGTACTTTAATACTTACCTTGTGTATAACACACGTGACGTTGTTTTTGGTGGTGGATCCTGCATGGTTGCAGAGTATTTTGTGATACACATATATATTTATATATATATATATATATATATATATATTTATTTATTTTTTTGTTTTTCTTTAAACCTCTTCAGGAGAAAACGTTTCAATATCTGTAGTCATGTTAAGATGTTTACTTAACTCACTCTGCTGTGCTGTTTGCTGGTTGTGGCACCTGTGGGGAGAACATAAGAAGGACGGTCAAAAGAAAACACAGAAACAATAAACAATGAAACAATGAAACACTGATACTTCTACCATTGTGTATGGAAAAGTGATGTTGTTTTTGGTGGTGGGGATTCACAGTGGCTGCAGCATCTTGTGGTGATCTTTTTATTTTTTCATCCATTCCTCATTTGGGGAAAAAATATTTTCATATATATTTTTAGTCATGTCAAGATGTGTACTTACTCACTTGCTGCTTTGTTGTTTGTCACTGCACCTGTGGAGAGAGAGAAAAAGATAAAAATATAAAAGAGAAAACAACATAAACATAAAAAGAAAAAGTAATATTTACCTCTGTGCCTACTAAATGCGATGTTGTTTTTGGTGGTGGGATTCTCTTGTTGAATGTTTTACTTTTTTTGAGGTATTGTCCGCTTAATTTTGTTATACACTGTAGATGTGTGTATGTTGTCTGCAATTGTCGCCGGACGCTTTACCAGACATCGTAGGGCGGTGTCCATTGCCGCGCCTCGATCTGATTTGACCGCGACACGGAGGACGTCATCCCGAGTGCGCGCACCAGGAGACGCGCCTTATTGACGGACATATGCGGAGACTGCTCAGTCTTGGCGCTATTTCGGACACAGACATGTGCGCACTCCTGGAGCTCTCTTTATTAGACATTGTGCCCATTTCTGAGGAAGACTCTCTAGGAAATGAAAACGTCACGATTTAGGGGCACTTTATTGCTTGTCTTTTGACTATTTCGCCGGAAAACGAAGTATATTGCTGTATTTATTTTTTGAAAATAGTTTGTTACTAGCAGCCACTTTTCTTTTCGAAAGCACTGCTTCCGATTAGTCATTTCTTTTTCTTTGCAGCACTTACCTGTTTTGTTTTTTGGTGTTTCATTTAATAAATTTTTGGCTTTTTAGTACGGGCTTCACAGTTTGATTATTTTTGACTTTGCTAAATAAGCCACTGCCATTATGGGCTACGGTGACCGATGCAGTGGACGGAGGTCCGCTATGGGAGACGCAGGTGCTTCGCGGAGGGTGGTGGTTATGCTGGTTCCGGGATCGGGCTGCGGACGGGACCGTGGGATGGACAGTGCATTCCCGGTCGGGTTGGAGGAGGACCGACAACATTTGCGTCTAACCCGCCAGTGCCTCCCAGGGATTTCACCGCAGCTCGCTCAGGTGCGCCACCACGCGGAGATGGCTTCCCGCCCGCAGGTCTTATGCGGATGGCTCAGGCTACCGCACCCCGGGACCGCAGCTTTTCACAACGACAACGCAGCTTCCACGGCTCGGCGCTGGATGTTCGTGGGACCAGGCAGCAGCAGACGCCGCCGACGGATCTCTTTTTCTGGACAGGTTCGTTTATTTTAAGATTATTAAAACGGTACACCATCTCCAAAATGTTAATCCACGACCAGATTTATTGGCGGTCCGCTGATGGTTTCCGATGGTGGACATTTTAGCTACTGATGATTAAGCCGCCATTCCTACGCAATATACATTGATATGATCATGGGCAATGCTAAAATTGGGGCCACACCACGTTGCTCATTCTCCAAGACCACTATAAGTGAGGGCTTGGAGACCCTCTGAAGTCCCCTCCCAGCACAGTTACCCCGACTGGCGGGAGGTTTGCAGCCACCACGATAAGCGGAGGGGCGCATCTGCCCGAGTTACGCAGGAGGTTTTAGACCACGCGCGAGGCGCAGAGCAGGTCGTGTTGACACAGGTGCCACACCAACAGAGGGACGGGGATTTGCTGATGGTATCGGACAAGCGGAGGCCGACGAGTGTTGCAGAATGTTCGGGTGCAAGCTCCGAGTCCCAGGCCCGGTTCTTGGAGGAAGTGGTGGAGCTTTCTGAGCCCGCCTCTTCTGTGGTGCTGTGACGGACCTCCTTCGTAGTCAGCAGGGAACCAGGTCTGTTCCGTCTGGGGACAAGAACCACAGGTACTTTTTTCCACAGCTGTTGCTGACGGAGGAGGCGTGCCTGAGAGCCGTAGGTGTGGGAGGTCGCCACCGGTTGAGGGCCGGTTTTGGCTACGATGACAGACCATCCGCTGGGGGATGTAACCGACTGGGGGGGCGCACGGGAGGAGTTGCTTCCCATGGCTGTCAGACTCCACGCCTCCTAAGGTGAGGACACAGCAGCGCCTCAGGTGCCTGTAGGGCAGGGAGCTGTAGTCGGAGGCCACCCGAGGGAGGCAGGGGTTTTTGACTTGCTGTATTTATGGACAAGAACTGGTAGATCTAGATTTGACCCCCACATTGTCGCCTGAGGTGGAGGGTCGGCGCCCTGTTACATACAGTCCAGGTTCAGGGAAAGGGTCTCACCATTGGGATCTTTAGAGGATTTGGAGAATTTTATTCTCCCAGAGTCCGGGAGCTAATACCTCTACCCACGACTGAGAGTTACAAACCGGTCAGACATTCACACCCAGCCGCAAACTGGTGGATTGGGGTCTTGAGCGTAACTAAAAGTGCGGGTGATTATTGGGATTCCACTTGCCCGTATCTCCCAAAACACCTATTGCCGACTCCACAAATTGATAGCTATCCCGGCGAACTTCAGACATGCTGGAAGCGACAGGGAAAGCCACGCCCCAACTTGTGGTGGAAAAGAGGTGTTGGCATTCGGCCTTAATTGCAGGGCACAAAAGGCCAAAGAGACAGCGTGTTAAACAGCTGCAGACGGGGTTGTCAGGATGGCGACAGAAGCAGTTTCCTCATGCAGAAAATTCTGGGATTCTTTAATAAACTTTTTTCCTCCTGCCTCTGAGAAAGTGGAAACTTTTGCAAACATTAAACGCCGTGATATAGCCCGGAATATGCCTTTATTGAGCCTCTGGGGATGATGATTTTCACACAGATTACCATCATATCCACTGACTAGGGAGACGCTCGCCATGCTTGCTCACCGGGTCTCAGTGTTAAACTTGAATGCCCCATGCTTCTCCTGGAGGAGGGGCTAGACGGGCTGCCCCCCTCTTTCCCTCTCTAAATGTGATCAATTTGGCCAGTAACTTTCACCCGACTAAAGACCAGCTGACTTTCTTAGATAGAGGGTTGACATTTATCCCATCGCTCAACCTAGGGCGGACAAAAATCAATTGCAATGGGATTTTACAAAACTATCACAGGACAATTAAATTGGCAGTACATTTTAAAAGGGATGATTTGGATACTGATACTGCACACCACCGCTCATGCCTGTAAATCTGTGTGGACTCCTTCTGAGCATAACCTACCTGATGAGGTGGGCAGGTTGGTTGTCAGAGATAATGCAGATTTCAGAGGAGCTTTAAAAATTTATAGGGAACAACCAAATTTTGACAGGGGAGATTACAGCACTCAGGGATTTAATAAACAATAGACATATTCAGTGATTAAGGCCAGCAGACAAGGGGAGTGCTGTAGTAATCATGGGGAGAGACCAATATATGTTTGAGGTCAAACCGCCAATTGCAGGACACTATTTATTAAGGAAAAAATTGGACCTAACCTTATTTATTTGAAGACTATTCCTGAGGTTCATGCCATTCTTGACACTTTGAAAGAAAAAGAAATTATTACTGAAACAAAGATAATTTTTGAGGGGAGAGATGATCCCAGGAGCGTAGGTTTTGTTGGAGCCAAAATCCACAAGGATCCAGAAAAGTGACAGTGCAGCATCAGATTCCTCCGGACGCCCATAGTGTCGATTGCGGGTCTGAAACCTACCACACGGCACAATACATTGATTATTTTCTATATCCATTATCTATTTTACACCCTCCTATGTTAAGGATACATATCACTTTGGAGATTATCAAGAGTTTAAAGATCTCAGCATGCTATAAGTGTTTTTCACTCTGGATGTGGAAAGCTCATACGACCAACACATATCCAAACAGGGCTAAATACGTTAAAGAATCATTTGACTCCACACCCACCGGAGTAGACCGATGCAGAGTTATTAAAACATATTAGAGATTAATTTTGACAAAGAATGATTTTGTATTTGATGGTAACATTATTTGCAGGTCAAGGGTACTGCCATGGGGAAGAGATTTTGTTCCCGCACGCCAACATTTTATGTAATAAGTGGGAGGAGGGGGTTTGGCAAAATGCGACAAGAAGCCTTTAGCATTATCTTCGATATCTGGATGATATCTGGGGCGTTTGGGGACACTCGCCGATGATTTTGGAGAATTTATGGAAATTTTAAACAGCCACGCACTTCTTCTATTCAGCTTAAACATGTCACTGATCACCAATCAGTAGACTTTTGGACACAACAGATATATAAGGGGGCATCATTTGCAATAACGGACATTTAGACATTAAGGTTTTTTCAAAAAGACGGACACAACATGCTCTGCTATTCAAGACTAGTTTTCATCCCAAACACACCTTTTGATAGGTCTGGTGAAGTCCTGTCAGTGCGAGGTTCAGAGGATTTGCACTCAATCGATGGTTTCTGGAGGCGTGTGAGAACGTTGTTTGGCGCCCCTGAAAGAGCGTGGGTTATTCCAGGTCATTTTTGAGACACTGTCTCCATACTTTGAGGAGGTCAGACCCAGAGTGAATGCACGAATCATCCTTCTGATTACTAGGTACTGCTCATGAGCAAGACTGAACAGGCAAATCAAACACAATTATGAGAATTAATAGGCAGAACTGGCATTTTACAAAATCACAGGGTTATCAGCATTTACTAAAACATAAGAATTTGAGGGATTATTTAGTTAGGCTAAATTGCAATCGTGCAACAGACCTCTTCTTCTGATTATTGGTTTTTTACATTAGTTTGAGGTTTGTTAAGAACAGAACACACAAGACTATTTACAAGATAAGTCATTTTTACACCACACACCACCATTGCGCTTTACATTATTTTTTGTTCAGCATGGAATACAGTATGTGGGTGAGACTAAAAATTCTCTTAGATGAGAATGTGGCAACATACTCACAATATCAGACGGAAAAAGGAGTTGATACTCCCTTGGTGAGCCACTTCATCAGGCATGGTTTGCAGAAATTACGGGTTGCTGGGTTGCAGAGTATTTACCTAGACTTAGACAGAGGAGAAATCATGAACGGCGTTGATTTACAGATTGAGCACTTCAGAACCAGCGGTTTGAATACTAATTGGTGATGGGTTTATTGCTTATGAAAATTTATATGGCACACAGTGGGTGGATTTGTGAGCAGTTGGGTTGAGAGGAGATTATCCCTATCCCTAACCCCAACCAGTGACCTTGACCCCTAACCCCAACCCCAACCCTAACCCCAACCCTAACCACCTTCTAACCCTGAACCCTAGTTTGTGGGGGTGTGATGCTTTTTTGCATAAATATATTTGTATGTCTATGTGTATCTATGGATAATGACAATGTGTTACTTATGACACTTGAACTTGTGCTTTGACTTACAGGACTGGGATTAAATGGCACGTGCCTGCTGCCATTCATGCAGTAGGTCTTGCTATTTTAGGTTACTAGGCTTCCAATGCAAACTATCATGTTTGGTGTAGGTACTCTTAATACTTACCTTGTGTATAACACACGTGACGTTGTTTTGGTGGTGGATCCTGTATGGTTGCAGAGTATTTTGTGATACATATATATATTTATATATATATATATATATATATTTATTTATTTTTGTTTTTTCTTTAAACCTCTTCAGAGAAACGTCAATATCTGTAAGTCATGTTAAGATGTTTACTTAACTCACTTCTGCTGTGTTGTTTGTTGGTTGTGGCACCTGGGAGAACATAAGAAGGACGGTCAAAAGAAAACATAGAAACAATTAAACAATGAAACAATGAAAAACACTGATACTTACCATTGTATGCTAAAAGTGATGTTGTTTTTGCAGGGATTTCTTTACATGGCTGCAAAGTATCTTGTGGTAACTTATTTTTTTCATCCATTCCTCATTTGGGGAAAATATTCATATATATTTTTAGTCATGTCAAGATGTGTAATTACCTCACCTCTGCTGCTTTGCTTGCTTGTCACTGCACCTGTGGAGAGAGAAAAACATTGAAAAAATATAAAAAGAGAAAAAAACAACATAAAACATAAAAAAGAAAAAGTAATACTTACCTCTGTGCCTACTAAATGCGATGTTGTTTTTGGTGGTGGGATTCTTGTTGAATGTTTTACTTTTTTAGAGGTATTGTCCGCTTAATTTTTGTTATACACTGTGATGTGTGTGAGTGTTGTCTGCAATTGTACTCGACTGTTTCTTTTACCTCAGACACCGTAGGGAGGTCCACAGCTGCGCCGACTGATTTGACTGCTGCACATCGGAGTGACGTCATCATCTCCGCGCGGCACCAGGAGGACGCGCTTATTGACGGACATGTGCGGAGACCGCTCAGTCTTTGCGCTATTTTCGACACAGACACACATAAAGCGCATTCTTGAGCTTCTTACAGACATTGTGCCCTCGCCGAGGAAGACTTAGAGTCGGGAACGTCGCGATTTGGGCACTTTATTGCTTGTCTTTTGGACTATTTCGTCGAAAACGCAAGTATATTGCTGTATTTATTTTTTGAAAATAGTTTGTTATTAGCAGCCACTTTTCTTTTCGAGCACCGCTTCGACAGTCATTTTCTTGCCGCACTTACCAGCTTTGTTTTTGGTGTTTTATTTAATAAATTTTTGGCTTTTTAGCACGGGCTCAGAGTTTGATTATTTTTTTGACTTTTTGCTAAATAAGCCACTGCCATTATGGGCTACGGTGACTGGATGCAGTGGACGAGGTCGCATGGGAGACAGGTCGGCAAGTTTCCGCGGGGTGGTGGTTATGCTGGTTCCGGATCGCTGCGGACGGATCCGTGGGATGGACAGTGCATTCTCGGTCGGTTGAGGAGGGGACCGATTGCTAACATTATGTCTAACCCGGCCAGTGCCTCCCAGGGATTTCTACCGCAGCCTGCCGTTGGTGCTGCCACCACGCGGATGGCTTCCGCCCGAGGCCGCAAGATGTGGTCCGCCAGGCTGCTCCCTCGGCACCTCCGGGACCGCAGCTTTCACAACGCACAACGTAGTTTCCACGCTCGCGCCGGATGTTCAGTGGGACCAGGCAGCAGCAGACGCCGCCGACGGATCCTCTTTTTTTTCTTAGGGACAGGTTCGTTTTTTAAGATTATTAAACGGTACACCATCTCCAAAATGTTAACTCACCATCAGATTACAAGCCGTCCGCGGATGGTTTCCCCGGGGAGGTGGACATTTTAGCTACTATGATTGCCGCCATTCTTACCTGCAATATACATTGGATATGATCATGGGTATGTTGAAAATTGGGGCCACACCACGTTGCTCATTTCTCCAAGACCACTATGGGCGAGGGTTTGGAGACCCTCTTGAAGTCCCCTCCCAGCACAGTTACCCCGAATTGGCGAGGGAGGCTTTCCAGGTAGCCACGATGGGCGAGGCGAATTCTGGGCCCCGAAGCTACGCAGAGGGAGGTTTTGAGACCACGGAGGCGTTGGTTATGTCGTGGTTGACACAGGTGCCACCCAACAGAGGGACAAGTGGGATTTGGTTGATGTACGGACAAGCCGGGAGGGCCGAACAGTGTTGCAGAATGGTTCGGTGCTTCTGGAGTCCCAGGTCCGTTCTTGGAGGAAAAGTGGTGGAGTTTTCTGAGCCCGCCTTCTGTGGTGCGTGGGATTTGACCTCCTTCGTAGTCAGCAGGGATCCAGGTCTGTCTGGCCTGGCCCGGACAAGAACCAGGTATTTTTTCCATTGTAGCTGCTGATTTGAGGTGCGCCCGAGAGCCGCAGGGGGAGGTCGCCATCGTTGAGGGCTGGCGGCTATCACGAGTGACAGACCATCCGCTGGGGGATGAACCGACTGGGGGTTGTGCACGGGAGGAGAGCTGGTTTCCCATGGTCAGACCCACGCCTCCCAAGGTGCGTAAGAGGACACAGCAGCGCCTCAGGTGCCTGTAGGCAGGGAGCTGTGGCAGTCGGAGGCCACCCGGAGGGGGAGGCAGGGGTTTTGACTTGCTAGATGGACAAGAACTGGTAGATCTAGATTTGACCCCACATTGTCGCCTGAGGTGGAGGGTCGGGCGCCCCTGTTACATACAGTCCAGGTTCATAGGGAAAGGGGTTCACCTTCGATTGGGATCTTAGAGGATTTGGAGACTTATTCTCCCAGAGTCCGGGAGGCTAATACTCTACTCCACGGACTGAGAGTTACAAACCGGTCAGACACATTCACACGAGCCGTAAACTGGTGGATTGGGGTCTTAGCGTAACTAAAAAGTGGGTGATTATTGGGGATTCCATTTGGCCCGTATTCCTAAACACTCTATTGCCGACCTACAAATTGATAGCTATCCCGGGCGAACTTCAGACATGCTGAAGCGACATGGCAAAAGCCACGCCCCAACTTGTGGTGGAAAAGATAGTGTTGGCATTCGGCCTTAATTGCAGGGCACAAAAGGCCAAAGAGACAGCGGTTAAACAGCTGCAGACGGCTGTCAGGATGGCGAAGAAGCAGTTTCCTATGCAGAAATTTGGATTCCTTTAATAAACTTTTCTTCCTCCCTGCCTCTGGAGGAAAGGGAAACTTTAAACATTAAACGCGCATATAGCCCGGAATATGCCTTTTATTGAGCCTCTGGGGATGATGATTTTCACACAGACGACGCATCATATCCACTGGACGAGGGAGACGGCTCAAGCCATGCTGCTGCTCACTGGGTCTCAGTGTTAAACTTGAATGCCCCATAAGCCTCCTGGAGGAGGGGCGAGACGGGGTTTGCCCCCTCTTCTCTCGAAATGTGATCAATTTGGCCAGTAACTTTCACCTGACTAAAGACCAGCTGACTCTCTTAGATAGAGGGTTGACATTTATCCCGACGCTCAACCTAGGGCGGGACAAAAATCAATTGCAATGGGATTTACAAAACTATCACAGGACAATTAAATTGGCAGTACATTTTAAAAGGGATGATTTGGATACTGATACCGTAATACCACTGCTCATGCCGAAATCTGTGTGGACTCCTTCTGAGCATAACCTACCTGATGAGGTGGGCAGGTTGGTTGTCAGAGATAATGCAGATTTCAGGAGGAGCTTTAAAATTTATAGGGAACAACCAAATTTGACACAGGGGAGATTACAGCACTCAGGGATTTAATAAACAATAGACACATTGTGATTAAGCCAGCAGACAAGGGGAGTGCTGTAGTAATCATGGGGAGAGACCAATATATGTTTGAGGTCAACCGCCAATTGCAGGACACTATTTATTACAAAAATTGACGAACCTATTTATTTGAAGACTATTCCTGAGGTTCATGCCATTCTTGACACTTTGAAAGAAAAGAAATTTATTACTGGGAAACAAAGACAATTTTTGAGGGGAGAGGATGATCCCAGGAGCGAGGTTTTATGTTTTACCTAAAATCCACAAGGATCCAGAAAAGTGGACAGTGCCGCATCAGATTCCTCCGGGACGCCCTATAGTGTCGGATTGCGGGTCTGAAACCTACCACACGGCACAATACATTGATTATTTTCTATATCCATTATCTATTTTACACCCTCCTATGTTAAGGATACATATCATTTTGTTGAGATTATCAAGAGTTTAAAGATCCCCAGCATGCTATGTTTTTCACTCTGGATGTGGAAAGCCTATACACTAACATTGATATCCAAACAGGGCTAAATACGGTTAAAGAATCATTTGACTCACACCCCAATTCGAGTAGACCGGATGCAGAGTTATTAAAATTATTAGAGATTAATTTGACAAAGAATGATTTTGTATTTGATGGTAAATATTATTTGCAGGTCAAGGGTACTGCTATGGGGAAGAGATTTGCCCCGCATACGCCAACATTTTTATGGCCAAGTGGGAGGAGGGGGCTTTGGCAAAATGCGACAAGAAGCCTTTACATTATCTTCGATATCTGGATGATATCTGGGGCGTTTGGGGACACTCGGCTGATGATTTTGGAGAATTTATGGAAATTTTAAACAGCCACGACCCTTCTATTCAGCTTAAACATGTCACTGACTACCAATCAGTAGACTTTTGGACACAACAGTATATAAGGGGGCATCATTTGCAATAACGGGACATTTAGACATTAAGGTTTTTTTCAAAAAGACGGACACACATGCTCTGCTATTCAAGACTAGTTTTCATCCCAAACACACCTTTAAGGGTCTGGTGAAGTCCCAGTTGCTGAGGTTCAGGAGGATTTGCACCCAACCGATGGTTTCTGGGAGGCGGTGAGAACGCTGTTTGGCGCCCTGAAAGAGCGGGGTTATTCCAGGTCATTTTTGAGACACTGTCTCCATACTTTGAGGAGGTCAGACCCAGAGTGAATGCACGAATCATTCCCTGATTACTAGGTACTGCTCATGAGCAAGATCCTGAACAGGCAAATCAAACACAATTATGAGGAATTAATAGGCAGAACTGGCATTTTACAAAATCACAGGGTTATTTCGGCATTTACTAAACATAAGAATTAACCCTAACCAGTGACCTTTGACCCCTAACCCTAACCCTAACCCTAACCCTAACCCTAACCACCTTCTAACCCTAACCCTAGTTTGTGGGGTGTGATGCTTTTTGCATAAATATATTTGTATGTCTATGTGTATCTATGGATAATGACAATGTAGTTACTATGACCTTGAACTTGTGCTTTGACTTACAGGACTGGGATTAAATGGCACGGCCTGCTGCCATTCATGCAGTAGGTCTTGCTTATTTTAGGTTACTAGGCTTCAATGCAAACTATCATGTTTGGTGTAGGTACTTTAATACTTACCTTGTGTATAACACACGTGGCGTTGTTTTTGGTGGTGGGATCCTGCATGGTTGCAGAGTATTTTTGTGATACACATATATATTATATATATATATATATATATATTTATTTATTTTTGTTTTTCTTTAAACCTCTTCAGGAGAAAACGTTTCAATATCTGTAGTCATGTTAAGATGTTTACTTAACTCACTCTGCTGTGCTGTTTGCTGGTTGTGGCACCTGTGGGGAGAACATAAGAAGGACGGTCAAAAGAAAACATAGAAACAATTAAACAATGAAACAATGAAAACACTGATACTTACCATTGTGTATGCTAAAAGTGATGTTGTTTTTGGTGGTGGGATTCTACATGGCTGCAAAGTATCTTGTGGTAATCTTTTATTTTTTCATCCATTCCTCATTTGGGAAAATATTTTCATATATATTTTTAGTCATGTCAAGATGTGTACTTACCTCACTCTGCTGCTTTGCTTGCTTGTCACTGCACCTGTGGAGAGAGAGAAAAAGATAAAAAATATAAAAAAGAGAAAAACAACATAAAACATAAAAAAAGAAAAAAGTAATACTTACCTCTGTGCCTACTAAATGCGATGTTGTTTTTGGTGGTGGGATTCTTGTTGAATGTTTTACTTTTTAGAGGTATTGTCCGTTTAATTTTGTTATACACTGTGATGTGTGTATGCTGTCTGCAATTGCGCCCGGACTGCTTTACCTGTGACACCGCAGGGGCGGTCCACAGCTGCGCCGGACTGATTTGACTGCGACACGGAGTGACGTCATCATCCCGCGCGCGCACCAGGAGTGACGCGCCTATTGACGGACATGTGCGGAGACTGCTCAGTCTTGCGCTATTTCGGACACAGACACATGTGCGCACTTGGAGCTCTTTATTAGACATTGTGCCTCGCCTGAGGAAGACTCTAGGAGTCGAAACGTCGCGATTTGGGCACTTTATTGCTTGTCTTTTGGACTATTTCAGTCCGGAAAACGCAAGTATATTGCTGTATTTATTTTTTGAAAAATAGTTTGTTACTAGCAGCCACTTTTCTTTTCGAGCACTGCTTCGACAGTCATTTCTTTTCTTGCTGCACTTACCTGTTTTGTTTTTGGTGTTTTATTTAATAAATTTTTGGCTTTTTAGTACGGGCTCACAGTTTGATTATTTTTGACTTTGCTAAATAAGCCACTGCCATTATGGGCTACGGTGACTCGATGCAGTGGACGGAGGTCCGCTATGGGAGACGAGGGGTCGGCGTTTCCGTGAGGGTGGTGGTTATGCTGGTTCCGGGATCGGCTGCGACGGGATCCGTGGGATGGACAGTGCATTCCGGGTCGGTTGGAGGAGGGACCGTTGCTAACATTATGTCTAACCGCCAGTGCCTCCCAGGGATTTCTCTACCGCAGCTCGTTGGTGCGGCCACCACGCGGAGATGGCTTCCGCCCGAGGTCTTATGCGGATGTGGTTCGCCAGGCTGCCCCGCATTCCGGGACCGCAGCTTTCTTCACAACGACAACGTGCTTCCTACGGCTCGGCGCCGGGATGTTCGTGGGACCAGGCAGCAGGCGCGCCGGCGGATCCTCTTTTTCTGGACAGGTTCGTTCTTATTTTAAGATTATTAAAACGGTACACCATCTCCAAAATGTTAATCCACGACCAGATTATTGCGGTCCGGATGGTTTCCCGTATGGTGGACATTTTAGCTACTATGATTAAGCCGCCATTCCCACGCGCAATATACATTGATATGATCATGGCAATGCTAAAAATTGGGGCCACACCACGTTGCTCATTCTCCAAGACCACTATAAGGAGGGTTTGGAGACCCTCTTGAAGTCCCTCCCAGCACAGTTACCCCGGAATTGGCGGGAGGCTTTCCAGGTAGCCACGAGATGGGCGAGGCGTAATCTGCCCCGAAATTACGCAGGAGGTTTTAGACCACGCGGAGGCGTTGGTTATGTCGTGTGTTGACACAGGTGCCACACCAACAGAGGGACAAGGGATTTGGTTGATGTACGGGACAAGCGGGAGGGCGGCGAGTGTTGCAGAATGGTTGGTGCTTCGGAGTCCCAGGCCCGGTTCTTGGAGGAAGTGGTGGAGCTTTCTTCTGAGCCCGCCTCTTCTGTGGTGCGTGACGGACCTCCTTCGTGTAGTCAGCAGGGAACCAGGTCTGTTCCGTCTGGCCCGGGACAAGAACCACAGGTACTTCTTTCCACAGCTGCTGCTGACGGAGGTGCGCCCGAGAGCCGTGTGGGAGGTCGCCACCGGTTGGAGGGCCGGTTTCGGTGGCTACGATGACAGACCATCCGGCTGGGGATGCAACCGACTGGGGTTGTGCACGGGAGGAGTTGGTTTCCCCATGGTCAGACTCCACGCTCTCCTAAGGTAAGGAGGACACAGCAGCGCTCTCAGGTGCCTGTAGGGCAGGGAGCTGTGGCAGTCGGAGGCCACCCGGAGGGGGAGGCAGGGGTTTGACTTGCTAGATGGACAAGAACTGGTAGATCTAGATTTGACCCCACATTGTCGCCTGAGGTGGAGGGTCGGGCGCCCCCTGTTACATACAGTCCAGGTTCATAGGGAAAGGGGTTCACCCGATTGGGATCTTAGAGGATTTGGAGACTTATTCTCCCAGAGTCCGGGAGGCTAATACCTCTACTCCACGGACTGAGAGTTACAAACCGGTCAGACACATTCACACGAGCCGTAAACTGGTGGATTGGGGTCTTAGCGTAACTAAAAAGTGGGTGATTATTGGGGATTCCAATTTGGCCCGTATTCCTAAACACTCTATTGCCGACCTACAAATTGATAGCTATCCGGGCGAACTTCAGACATGCTGAAGCGATTATGGCAAAAGCCACGTCCCAACTTGTGGTGGAAAAGATAGTGTTGGCATTCGCCCAATTGCAGGGCACAAAAGGCCAAAGAGACAGCGGTTAAACAGCTGCAGACGGCTGTCAGGATGGCGAAGAAGCAGTTTCCTATGCAGAAATTTGGATTCCTTTAATAAACTTTCTTCCTCCCTGCCTCTGGAGGAAAGGAAACTTTGCAAACATTAAACGCGCATATAGCCCGGAATATGCCTTTTATTGAGCCTCTGGGGATGATGATTTTCACACAGACGACGATCATATCCACTGGACGAGGGAGACGGCTCAAGCCATGCTTGCTCACTGGGTCTCAGTGTTAAACTTGAATGCCCCATAAGCCTCCTGGAGGAGGGGCGAGACGGGTTTGCCCCCTCTTCTCTCTCGAAATGTGATCAATTTGGCCAGTAACTTTCACCTGACTAAAGACCAGCTGACTCTCTTAGATAGAGGGTTGACATTTATCGACGTTCAACCTAGAGGCGGGGACAAAAATCAATTGCAATGGGATTTACAAAACTATCACAGGACAATTAAATTGGCAGTACATTTTAAAAGGGATGATTTGGATACTGATACCGTAATACCACCGTTCATGCCGAAATCTGTGTGGACTCCTTCTGAGCATAACCTACCTGATGAGGTGGGCAGGTTGGTTGTCAGAGATAATGCAGATTTCAGGAGGAGCTTTAAAATTTATAGGGAACAACCAAATTTGACACAGGGGAGATTACAGCACTCAGGGATTTAATAAACAATAGACACATTGTGATTAAGCCAGCAGACAAGGGAGTGCTGTAGTAATCATGGGGAGAGACCAATATATGTTTGAGGTCAACCGCCAATTGCAGGACACTATTTATTACAAAAAATTGGGCCGAACCTATTTATTTGAAGACTATTCCTGAGGTTCATGCCATTCTTGACACTTTGAAAGAAAAGAAATTTATTACTGGGAAACAAAGACAATTTTTGAGGAGAGGATGATCCCAGGGAGCGAGGTTTTATGTTTTACCTAAAATCCACAAGGATCCAGAAAAGTGGACAGTGCCGCATCAGATTCCTCCGGGGACGTCCTATAGTGTCGGATTGCGGGTCTGAAACCTACCACACGGCACAATACATTGATTATTTTCTATATCCATTATCTATTTTACACCCTCCTATGTTAAGGATACATATCATTTTGTTGAGATTATCAAGAGTTTAAAAGATCCCCAGCATGCTATGTTTTTCACTCTGGATGTGGAAAGCCTATACACTAACATTGATATCCAAACAGGGCTAAATACGGTTAAAGAATCATTTGACTCACACCCCAATTCGAGTAGACCGGATGCAGAGTTATTAAAATTATTAGAGATTAATTTGACAAAGAATGATTTTGTATTTGATGGTAAATATTATTTGCAGGTCAAAGGGTACTGCTATGGGGAAGAGATTTGCCCGGCATACGCCAACATTTTTATGGCCAAGTGGGAGGAGGGGCTTTGGCAAAAATGCGACAAGAAGCCTTTACATTATCTTCGATATCTGGATGATATCTGGGCGTTTGGGGACACTCGGCTGATGATTTTGGAGAATTTATGGAAATTTTAAACAGCCACGACCCTTCTATTCAGCTTAAACATGTCACTGACTACCAATCAGTAGACTTTTGGACACAACAGTATATAAGGGGCATCATTTGCCAACGGGACATTTAGACATTAAGGTTTTTTTCAAAAAGACGGACACACATGCTCTGCTATTCAAGACTAGTTTTCATCCCAAACACACCTTTAAGGGTCTGGTGAAGTCCCAGTTGCTGAGGTTCAGGAGGATTTGCACCCAACCGGATGGTTTCTGGGAGGCGGTGAGAACGCTGTTTGGCGCCCTGAAAGAGCGGGGTTATTCAGGTCATTTTTGAGACACTGTCTCCATACTTTTGAGGAGGTCAGACCCAGAGTGAATGCACGAATCATTCCCTGATTACTAGGTACTCGTTCATGAGCAAGATCCTGAACAGGCAAATCAAACACAATTATGAGGAATTAATAGGCAGAACTGGCATTTTACAAAATCACAGGGTTATTTAGGCATTTACTAAACATAAGAATTTGAGGATTATTTAGTTAGGGCTAAATTGGCACCAGTGCAACAGACCTCTTCTTCTAGATTATTGGCTTTTTTTACTAGTTTGAGGTTTGTTAAGAACAGAACACACAAGACTATTTACAAGATAAGTCATTCTTTTACACCACACACCACAAATTGCGTTTACATTATTTTTGTTCAGCATGTGGAATACAGTATGGGTGAGACTAAAAATTCCCTTAGGATGAGAATGTGGCAACATACTCACAATATCAGACGGAAAAGGAGTTGGATACTCCCTTGGTGAGCCACTTCATCAGGCATGGTTTGCAGAAATTACGGGTTGCTGGGTTGCAGAGTAATTCTAATTGGACTCTTAGACAGAGGAGAAATCATGAACGGCGTTGGATTTACAGATTGAGTACACTAGAACCAGCGGGTTTGAATACTAATTGGTGATGGGTTTATTGCTTATGAAAAATTTATATGGCACACAGTGGGTGGATTTGTGTTGGTGTTGGGTTGGAGGAGATTATCCCTATCCCTAACCCTAACCAGTGACCTTTGACCCCTAACCTAACCCTAACCCTAACCCTAACCTAACCACCTTCTAACCCTAACCCTAGTTTGTGGGGGTGTGATGCTTTTGCATAAATATATTTGTATGTCTATGTGTATCTATGGATAATGACAATGTAGTTACTATGACCTTGAACTTGTGCTTTGACTTACAGGACTGGGATTAAATGGCACGGCCTGCTGCCATTCATGCAGTAGGTCTTGCTTATTTTAGGTTACTAGGCTTCAATGCAAACTATCATGTTTGGTGTAGGTACTTTAATACTACCTTGTGTATAACACACGTGACGTTGTTTTTGGTGGTGGGATCCTGCATGGTTGCAGAGTATTTTTGTGATACACATATATATTTATATATATATATATATATATATTTATTTTTTTTTGTTTTTCTTTAAACCTCTTCAGGAGAAAACGTTTCAATATCTGTAGTCATGTTAAGATGTTTACTTAACTCACTCTGCTGTGCTGTTTGCTGGTTGTGGCACCTGTGGGGAGAACATAAGAAGGACGGTCAAAAGAAAACATAGAAACAATTAAACAATGAAACAATGAAAACACTGATACTTACCATTGTGTATGCTAAAAGTGATGTTGTTTTTGGTGGTGGGATTCTACATGGCTGCAAAGTATCTTGTGGTAATCTTTTTATTTTTTCATCCATTCCTCATTTGGGAAAATATTTTCATATATATTTTTAGTCATGTCAAGATGTGTACTTACCTCACTCTGCTGCTTTGCTTGCTTGTCACTGCACCTGTGGAGAGAGAGAAAAAAGATAAAAAATATAAAAAGAAAAACAACATAAAACATAAAAAAGAAAAAGTAATACTTACCTCTGTGCCTACTAAATGCGATGTTGTTTTTGGTGGTGGGATTCTTGTTGAATGTTTTACTTTTTAGAGGTATTGTCCGTTTAATTTTGTTATACACTGTGATGTGTGTATGCTGTCTGCAATTGCGCCCGACTGCTTTACCTGTGACACGTGAGGGGCGGTCCACAGCTGCGCCGGACTGATTTGACTGCGACACGGAGTGACGTCATCATCCATTATGGCGCACCAGGAGTGACGCGCCTATTGACGGACATGTGCGGAGACTGCTCAGTCTTGCGCTATTTCGACACAGACACATGTGCGCACTTGGAGCTCTTTATTAGACATTGTGCCCTCGCCTGAGGAAGACTCTAGGAGTCGAAACGTCGCGATTTGGGCACTTTATTGCTTGTCTTTTTGGACTATTTTCGGAAAACGCAAGTATATTGCTGTATTTATTTTTTGAAAAATAGTTTGTTACTAGCAGCCACTTTTCTTTTCGAGCACTGCTTCGACAGTCATTTCTTTTCTTGCTGCACTTACCTGTTTTGTTTTTGGTGTTTTATTTAATAAATTTTTGGCTTTTTAGCACGGGCTCACAGTTTGATTATTTTTTTGACTTTGCTAAATAAGCCACTGCCATTATGGGCTACGGTGACTCGATGCAGTGGACGGAGGTCCGCTATGGGAGACGAGGTCGGCGTTTCCGTGAGGGTGGTGGTTATGCTGGTTCGGGATCGGCTGCGGACGGGATCCCGTGGGATGGACAGTGCATTCCCGGTCGGTTGGAGGAGGGGACCGATTGCTAACATTATGTCTAACCCGCCAGTGCCTCCCAGGGATTTCTCTACCGCAGCTCGTTGGTGCGGCCACCACGCGGAGATGGCTTCGCCCGAGGTCTTATGCGGATGTGGTCGCCAGGCTGCTCCCGGCAACCGGGACGCAGCTTTCTTCACAACGATAACGTGCTTCCCTACGGCTCGGCGCCGGGATGTTCGTGGGACCAGGCAGCAGCAGACGCCGCCGACGGATCCTCTTTTTCTGGACAGGTTCGTTCTTATTTTAAGATTATTAAAACGGTACACCATCTCCAAAATGTTAATCCACGACCAGATTATTGCGGTCCATGGATGGTTTCCCGTATGGTGGACATTTTAGCTACTATGATTAAGCCGCCATTCCACGCAATATACATTGGATATGATCATGGGCAATGCTAAAAATTGGGGCCACACCACGTTGCTCATTCTCCAAGACCACTATAAGGAGGGTTTGAGACCCTCTTGAAGTCCTCCCAGCACAGTTACCCCGAATTGGCGGGAGGCTTTCCAGGTAGCCACGAGATGGGCGAGGCGTAATCTGCCCCGAGTTACGCAGGAGGTTTTAGACCACGCGGAGGCGTTGGTTATGTCGTGTGTTGACACAGGTGCCACACCAACAGAGGGACAAGGGATTTGGTTGATGTACGGGACAAGCGGGAGGGCCGACGAGTGTTGCAGAATGGTTCGGTGCTTCCGAGTCCCAGGCCCGGTTCTTGGAGGAAGTGGTGGAGCTTTCTTCTGAGCCCGCCTCTTCTGTGGTGCGTGACGGACCTCCTTCGTGTAGTCAGCAGGGAACCAGGTCTGTTCCGTCTGGCCCGGGACAAGAACCACAGGTACTTCTTTCCACAGCTGCTGCTGACGGAGGTGCGGCCGAGAGCCGTGTGGGAGGTCGCCACCGGTTGGAGGGCCGGTTTAGGTGGCTACGATGACAGACCATCCGCTGGGGATGCAACCGACTGGGGGTTGTGCACGGGAGGAGTTGGTTTCCATGGTCAGACTCCACGCTCTCCTAAGGTAAGGAGGACACAGCAGCGCTCTCAGGTGCCTGTAGGGCAGGGAGCTGTGGCAGTCGGAGGCCACCCGGAGGGGGAGGCAGGGGTTTTGACTTGCTAGATGGACAAGAACTGGTAGATCTAGATTTGACCCCACATTGTCGCCTGAGGTGGAGGGTCGGGCGCCCTGTTACATACAGTCCAGGTTCATAGGGAAAGGGGTTCACCTTCGATTGGGATCTTAGAGGATTTGGAGACTCTATTCTCCCAGAGTCCGGGGAGGCTAATACCTCTACTCCACGGACTGAGAGTTACAAACCGGTCAGACACATTCACACGAGCCGTAAACTGGTGGATTGGGGTCTTAGCGTAACTAAAAAGTGGGTGATTATTGGGGATTCCAATTTGGCCCGTATTCCTAAAAACACTCTATTGCCGACCTACAAATTGATAGCTATCCCGGGCGAACTTCAGACATGCTGAAGCGATTATGGCAAAAGCCACGTCCCAACTTGTGGTGGAAAAGATAGTGTTGGCATTCGGCCTTAATTGCAGGGCACAAAGGCCAAAGAGACAGCGGTTAAACAGCTGCAGACGGCTGTCAGGATGGCGAAGAAGCAGTTTCCCTATGCAGAAATTTGATTCCTTTAATAAACTTTTCTTCCTCCCTGCCTCTGGAGGAAAGGGAAACTTTGCAAACATTAAACGCGCATATAGCCCGGAATATGCCTTTTATTGAGCCTCTGGGGATGATGATTTTCACACAGACGACGATCATATCCACTGGACGAGGAGACGGCTCAAGCCATGCTTGCTCACTGGGTCTCAGTGTTAAACTTGAATGCCCCATAAGCCTCCTGGAGGAGGGGCGAGACGGGTTTGCCCCCTTCTTCTCTCTCGAAATGTGATCAATTTGGCCAGTAACTTTCACCTGACTAAAGACCAGCTGACTCTCTTAGATAGAGGGTTGACATTTATCCCGACGTTCAACCTAGGGCGGGACAAAAAAATCAATTGCAATGGGATTTACAAAACTATCACAGGACAATTAAATTGGCAGTACATTTTAAAAGGGATGATTTGGATACTGATACCGTAATACCATCGTTCATGCCGAAATCTGTGTGGACTCCTTCTGAGCATAACCTACCTGATGAGGTGGGCAGGTTGGTTGTCAGAGATAATGCAGATTTCAGGAGGAGCTTTAAAATTTATAGGGAACAACCAAATTTGACACAGGGGAGATTACAGCACTCAGGGATTTAATAAACAATAGACACATTGTGATTAAGCCAGCAGACAAGGGGAGTGCTGTAGTAATCATGGGGAGAGACCAATATATGTTTGAGGTCAACCGCCAATTGCAGGACACTATTTATTACAAAAATTGGACGAACCTATTTATTTGAAGACTATTCCTGAGGTTCATGCCATTCTTGACACTTTGAAAGAAAAGAAATTTATTACTGGGAAACAAAGACAATTTTTGAGGGGAGAGGATGATCCCAGGGAGCGTAGGGTTTTATGTTTTACCTAAAATCCACAAGGATCCAGAAAAGTGGACAGTGCCGCATCAGATTCCTCCGGGACGTCCTATAGTGTCGGATTGCGGGTCTGAAACCTACCACACGGCACAATACATTGATTATTTTCTATATCCATTATCTATTTTACACCCTCCTATGTTAAGGATACATATCATTTTGTTGAGATTATCAAGAGTTTAAAGATCCCCAGCATGCTATGTTTTTCACTCTGGATGGAAAGCCTATACACTAACATTGATATCCAAACAGGGCTAAATACGGTTAAAGAATCATTTGACTCACACCCCAATTCGAGTAGACCGGATGCAGAGTTATTAAAATTATTAGAGATTAATTTGACAAAGAATGATTTTGTATTTGATGGTAAATATTATTTGCAGGTCAAGGGTACTGCTATGGGGAAGAGATTTGCCCGCATACGCCAACATTTTTATGGCCAAGTGGGAGGAGGGGCTTTGGCAAAATGCGACAAGAAGCCTTTACATTATCTTCGATATCTGGATGATATCTGGGGCGTTTGGGGACACTCGGCTGATGATTTTGGAGAATTTATGGAAATTTTAAACAGCCACGACCCTTCTATTCAGCTTAAACATGTCACTGACTACCAATCAGTAGACTTTTGGACACAACAGTATATAAGGGGGCATCATTTGCAATAACGGGACATTTAGACATTAAGGTTTTTTTCAAAAAGACGGACACACATGCTCTGCTATTCAAGACTAGTTTTCATCCCAAACACACCTTTAAGGGTCTGGTGAAGTCCCAGTTGCTGAGGTTCAGGAGGATTTGCACCCAACCGGATGGTTTCTGGGAGGCGGTGAGAACGCTGTTTGGCGCCCTGAAAGAGCGGGGTTATTCCAGGTCATTTTTGAGACACTGTCTCCATACTTTTGAGGAGGTCAGACCCAGAGTGAATGCACGAATCATTCCCTGATTACTAGGTACTCGTTCATGAGCAAGATCCTGAACAGGCAAATCAAACACAATTATGAGGAATTAATAGGCAGAACTGGCATTTTACAAAATCACAGGGTTATTTCGGGCATTTACTAAACATAAGAATTTGAGGGATTATTTAGTTAGGGCTAAATTGGCACCGTGCAACAGACCTCTTCTTCTAGATTATTGGCTTTTTTACTAGTTTGAGGTTTGTTAAGAACAGAACACACAAGACTATTTACAAGATAAGTCATTCTTTTACACCACACACCACAAATTGCGTTTACATTATTTTTTGTTCAGCATGTGGAATACAGTATGTGGGTGAGACTAAAAATTCCCTTAGGATGAGAATGTGGCAACATACTCACAATATCAGACGGAAAAGGAGTTGGATACTCCTTGGTGAGCCACTTCATCAGGCATGGTTTGCAGAAATTACGGGTTGCTGGGTTGCAGAGTAATTCTAATTGGACTCTTAGACAGAGGAGAAATCATGAACGGCGTTGGATTTACAGATTGAGTACACTAGAACCAGCGGGTTTGAATACTAATTGGTGATGGGTTTATTGCTTATGAAAAATTTATATGGCACACAGTGGGTGGATTTGTGTTGGTGTTGGGTTGGAGGAGATTATCCCTATCCCTAACCCTAACCAGTGACCTTTGACCCTAACCTAACCCTAACCCTAACCCTAACCCTAACCACCTTCTAACCCTAACCCTAGTTTGTGGGGTGTGATGCTTTTTGCATAAATATATTTGTATGTCTATGTGTATCTATGGATAATGACAATGTAGTTACTATGACCTTGAACTTGTGCTTTGACTTACAGGACTGGGATTAAATGGCACGGCCTGCTGCCATTCATGCAGTAGGTCTTGCTTATTTTAGGTTACTAGGCTTCAATGCAAACTATCATGTTTGGTGTAGGTACTTTAATACTTACCTTGTGTATAACACACGTGACGTTGTTTTTGGTGGTGGATCCTGCATGGTTGCAGAGTATTTTGTGATACACATATATATTTATATATATATATATATATATATTTATTTATTTTTTTTTTTTCTTTAAACCTCTTCAGGAGAAAACGTTTCAATATCTGTAGTCATGTTAAGATGTTTACTTAACTCACTCTGCTGTGCTGTTTGCTGGTTGTGGCACCTGTGGGGAGAACATAAGAAGGACGGTCAAAAGAAAACATAGAAACAATTAAACAATGAAACAATGAAAACACTGATACTTACCATTGTGTATGCTAAAAGTGATGTTGTTTTTGGTGGTGGATTCTACATGGCTGCAAAGTATCTTGTGGTAATCTTTTAATTTTTATTTTATTTTTTCATCCATTCCTCATTTTGAGAAAATATTTATACAATATTTTTTGTCATGTCAAGATGTGTACTTACCTCACTCTGCTGCTTTGCTTGCTTGTTTCTACACCTGTGGAGAGAGAGAAAAAAAGAAAATATATAAAACAGAAAAAAACAACATAAAATTAACAAAAAGACAAAAAATAATACTTACCACTGTGCCTACTAAATATGATGTTGTTTTTGGTGGTGGGATTCTAGTGGAATGTTGTACTTTCTTAGAGGTACTGTCTGTTTAATTCGGTTCTACACTGTAATGTGTGTTTGCTGTCTGCAATTGCGCCCGGACTGCTTTGCCTGTAACACCGTAGGGGCGGTCCACAGCTGCGCCCGGACTGGTTTCACTGCGACACGGAGTGACGTCATCATCCCGCGCGGCGCACCAGGAGTGACGCGCCTATTGACGGACATGTGCGGAGGCTGCTCAGTCTTGCGCTATTTCGGACACAGACACATGTGCGCACTTGGAGCTCTTTATTAGACATTGTGCCCTCGCCTGAGGAAGACTCTAGGAGTCGAAACGTCGCGATTTGGGCACTTTATTGCTTGTCTTTTGGACTATTTCGTCGGAAAACGCAAGTATATTGCTGTATTTATTTTTTGAAAAATACTTTGTTACTAGCAGCCACTTTTCTTTTCGAGCACTGCTTCGACAGTCATTTCTTTTCTTGCTGCACTTACCTGTTTTGTTTTTTGGTGTTTTATTTAATAAATTTTTGGCTTTTTAGTACGGGCTCACAGTTTGACTATTTTTTTGACTTTGCTAAATAAGCCACTGCCATTATGGGCTACGGTGACTCGATGCAGTGGACGGAGGTCCGCTATGGGAGACGAGGTCGGCGTTTCCGTGAGGGTGGTGGTTATGCTGGTTCCGGGATCGGCTGCGGACGGGATCCGTGGGATGGACAGTGCATTCCCGGTCGGTTGGAGGAGGGGACCGATTGCTAACATTATGTCTAACCCGCCAGTGCCTCCCAGGGATTTCTCTACCGCAGCTCGTTCGGTGCGGCCACCACGCGGAGATGGCTTCCGCCCGAGGTCTTATGCGGATGTGGTCCGCCAGGCTGCTCCCGGCAATTCGGGACCGCAGCTTTCTTCACAACGACAACGTGCTTCCTACGGCTCGGCGCCGGGATGTTCGTGGGACCAGGCAGCAGCAGACGCGCCGACGGATCCTCTTTTTTTCTGGACAGGTTCGTTCTTATTTTAAGATTATTAAAACGGTACACCATCTCCAAAATGTTAATCCACGACCAGATTATTGCGGTCCGCGGATGGTTTCCCGTATGGTGGACATTTTAGCTACTATGATTAAGCCGGCCATTCCCACGCAATATACATTGGATATGATCATGGGCAATGCTAAAAATTGGGGCCACACCACGTTGCTCATTCTCCAAGACCACTATAAGGAGGGTTTGGAGACCCTCTTGAAGTCCCTCCCAGCACAGTTACCCCGAATTGGCGGGAGGCTTTCCAGGTAGCCACGAGATGGGCGAGGCGTAATCTGCCCCGAGTTACGCAGGAGGTTTTAGACCACGCGGAGGCGTTGGTTATGTCGTGTGTTGACACAGGTGCCACACCAACAGAGGGACAAGGGGATTTGGTTGATGTACGGGACAAGCGGGAGGGCCGACGAGTGTTGCAGAATGGTTCGGTGCTTCCGGAGTCCCAGGCCCGGTTCTTGGAGGAAGTGGTGGAGCTTTCTTCTGAGCCCGCCTCTTCTGTGGTGCGTGACGGACCTCCCGTGTAGTCAGCAGGGAACCAGGTCTGTTCCGTCTGGCCCGGGACAAGAACCACAGGTACTTCTTTCCACAGCTGCTGCTGACGGAGGTGCGGCCCGAGAGCCGTGTGGGAGGTCGCCACCGGTTGGAGGGCCGGTTTCGGTGGCTACGATGACAGACCATCCGCTGGGGATGCAACCGACTGGGGTTGTGCACGGGGAGGAGTTGGTTTCCCATGGTCAGACTCCACGCTCTCCTAAGGTAAGGAGGACACAGCAGCGCTCTCAGGTGCCTGTAGGGCAGGGAGCTGTGGCAGTCGGAGGCCACCCGGAGGGGGAGGCAGGGGTTTTGACTTGCTAGATGGACAAGAACTGGTAGATCTAGATTTGACCCCCACATTGTCGCCTGAGGTGGAGGGTCGGGCGCCCTGTTACATACAGTCCAGGTTCATAGGGAAAGGGGTTCACCTTCGATTGGGATCTTAGAGGATTTGGAGACTCTATTCTCCCAGAGTCCGGGGAGGCTAATACCTCTACTCCACGGACTGAGAGTTACAAACCGGTCAGACACATTCACACGAGCCGTAAACTGGTGGATTGGGGTCTTAGCGTAACTAAAAAGTGGGTGATTATTGGGGATTCCAATTTGGCCCGTATTCCTAAACACTCTATTGCCGACCTACAAATTGATAGCTATCCCGGGCGAACTTCAGACATGCTGAAGCGATTATGGCAAAAGCCACGTCCCAACTTGTGGTGGAAAAGATAGTGTTGGCATTCGGCCTTAATTGCAGGGCACAAAAGGCCAAAGAGACAGCGGTTAAACAGCTGCAGACGGCTGTCAGGATGGCGAAGAAGCAGTTTCCCTATGCAGAAATTTGGATTCCTTTAATAAACTTTTCTTCCTCCCTGCCTCTGGAGGAAAGGGAAACTTTGCAAACATTAAACGCGCATATAGCCCGGAATATGCCTTTTATTGAGCCTCTGGGGATGATGATTTTCACACAGACGACGATCATATCCACTGGACGAGGGAGACGGCTCAAGCCATGCTTGCTCACTGGGTCTCAGTGTTAAACTTGAATGCCCCATAAGCCTCCTGGAGGAGGGGCGAGACGGGTTTGCCCCCTCTTCTCTCTCGAAATGTGATCAATTTGGCCAGTAACTTTCACCTGACTAAAGACCAGCTGACTCTCTTAGATAGAGGGTTGACATTTATCCCGACGTTCAACCTAGGGCGGGACAAAAAAATCAATTGCAATGGGATTTACAAAACTATCACAGGACAATTAAATTGGCAGTACATTTTAAAAGGGATGATTTGGATACTGATACCGTAATACCACCGTTCATGCCGAAATCTGTGTGGACTCCTTCTGAGCATAACCTACCTGATGAGGTGGGCAGGTTGGTTGTCAGAGATAATGCAGATTTCAGGAGGAGCTTTAAAATTTATAGGGAACAACCAAATTTGACACAGGGAGATTACAGCACTCAGGGATTTAATAAACAATAGACACATTGTGATTAAGCCAGCAGACAAGGGGAGTGCTGTAGTAATCATGGGGAGAGACCAATATATGTTTGAGGTCAACCGCCAATTGCAGGACACTATTTATTACAAAAAAATTGGACGAACCTATTTATTTGAAGACTATTCCTGAGGTTCATGCCATTCTTGACACTTTGAAAGAAAAGAAATTTATTACTGGGAAACAAAGACAATTTTTGAGGGGAGAGGATGATCCCAGGGAGCGTAGGTTTTATGTTTTACCTAAAATCCACAAGGATCCAGAAAAGTGGACAGTGCCGCATCAGATTCCTCCGGGACGTCCTATAGTGTCGGATTGCGGGTCTGAAACCTACCACACGGCACAATACATTGATTATTTTCTATATCCATTATCTATTTTACACCCCTCCTATGTTAAGGATACATATCATTTTGTTGAGATTATCAAGAGTTTAAAGATCCCCAGCATGCTATGTTTTTCACTCTGGATGTGGAAAGCCTATACACTAACATTGATATCCAAACAGGGCTAAATACGGTTAAAGAATCATTTGACTCACACCCCAATTCGAGTAGACCGGATGCAGAGTTATTAAAATTATTAGAGATTAATTTGACAAAGAATGATTTTGTATTTGATGGTAAATATTATTTGCAGGTCAAGGGTACTGCTATGGGGAAGAGATTTGCCCCGGCATACGCCAACATTTTATGGCCAAGTGGGAGGAGGGGGCTTTGGCAAAATGCGACAAGAAGCCTTTACATTATCTTCGATATCTGGATGATATCTGGGGCGTTTGGGGACACTCGGCTGATGATTTTGGAGAATTTATGGAAATTTTAAACAGCCACGACCCTTCTATTCAGCTTAAACATGTCACTGACTACCAATCAGTAGACTTTTTGGACACAACAGTATATAAGGGGGCATCATTTGCAATAACGGGACATTTAGACATTAAGGTTTTTTCAAAAAGACGGACACACATGCTCTGCTATTCAAGACTAGTTTTCATCCCAAACACACCTTTAAGGGTCTGGTGAAGTCCCAGTTGCTGAGGTTCAGGAGGATTTGCACCCAACCGGATGGTTTCTGGGAGGCGGTGAGAACGCTGTTTGGCGCCCTGAAAGAGCGGGGTTATTCCAGGTCATTTTTGAGACACTGTCTCCATACTTTTGAGGAGGTCAGACCCAGAGTGAATGCACGAATCATTCCCCTGATTACTAGGTACTCGTTCATGAGCAAGATCCTGAACAGGCAAATCAAACACAATTATGAGGAATTAATAGGCAGAACTGGCATTTTACAAAATCACAGGGTTATTTCGGCATTTACTAAACATAAGAATTTGAGGGATTATTTAGTTAGGGCTAAATTGGCACCGTGCAACAGACCTCTTCTTCTAGATTATTGGCTTTTTTACTAGTTTGAGGTTTGTTAAGAACAGAACACACAAGACTATTTACAAGATAAGTCATTCTTTTACACCACACACCACAAATTGCGTTTACATTATTTTTTGTTCAGCATGTGGAATACAGTATGTGGGTGAGACTAAAAATTCCCTTAGGATGAGAATGTGGCAACATACTCACAATATCAGACGGAAAAAGGAGTTGGATACTCCCTTGGTGAGCCACTTCATCAGGCATGGTTTGCAGAAATTACGGGTTGCTGGGTTGCAGAGTAATTCTAATTGGACTCTTAGACAGAGGAGAAATCATGAACGGCGTTGGATTTACAGATTGAGTACACTAGAACCAGCGGGTTTGAATACTAATTGGTGATGGGTTTATTGCTTATGAAAAATTTATATGGCACACAGTGGGTGGATTTGTGTTGGTGTTGGGTTGGAGGAGATTATCCCTATCCCTAACCCTAACCAGTGACCTTTGACCCCTAACCCTAACCCTAACCCTAACCCTAACCCTAACCACCTTCTAACCCTAACCCTAGTTTGTGGGGTGTGATGCTTTTTGCATAAATATATTTGTATGTCTATGTGTATCTATGGATAATGACAATGTAGTTACTATGACCTTGAACTTGTGCTTTGACTTACAGGACTGGGATTAAATGGCACGGCCTGCTGCCATTCATGCAGTAGGTCTTGCTTATTTTAGGTTACTAGGCTTCAATGCAAACTATCATGTTTGGTGTAGGTACTTTAATACTTACCTTGTGTATAACACACGTGACGTTGTTTTTGGTGGTGGGATCCTGCATGGTTGCAGAGTATTTTGTGATACACATATATATATATATATATATATATATATATATATATATTTATTTATTTTTTGTTTTTCTTTAAACCTCTTCAGGAGAAAACGTTTCAATATCTGTAGTCATGTTAAGATGTTTACTTAACTCACTCTGCTGTGCTGTTTGCTGGTTGTGGCACCTGTGGGGAGAACATAAGAAGGACGGTCAAAAGAAAACATAGAAACAATTAAACAATGAAACAATGAAAACACTGATACTTACCATTGTGTATGCTAAAAGTGATGTTGTTTTTGGTGGTGGGATTCTACATGGCTGCAAAGTATCTTGTGGTAATCTTTTTATTTTTTCATCCATTCCTCATTTGGGGAAAATATTTTCATATATATTTTTAGTCATGTCAAGATGTGTACTTACCTCACTCTGCTGCTTTGCTTGCTTGTCACTGCACCTGTGGAGAGAGAGAAAAAAAGATAAAAAATATAAAAAAGAAAAAACAACATAAAACATAAAAAAGAAAAAGTAATACTTACCTCTGTGCCTACTAAATGCGATGTTGTTTTTGGTGGTGGGATTCTTGTTGAATGTTTTACTTTTTAGAGGTATTGTCCGTTTAATTTTGTTATACACTGTGATGTGTGTATGCTGTCTGCAATTGCGCCCGGACTGCTTTACCTGTGACACCGTAGGGGCGGTCCACAGCTGCGCCGGACTGATTTGACTGCGACACGGAGTGACGTCATCATCCGCGCGGCGCACCAGGAGTGACGCGCCTATTGACGGACATGTGCGGAGACTGCTCAGTCTTGCGCTATTTCGACACAGACACATGTGCGCACTTGGAGCTCTTTATTAGACATTGTGCCCTCGCCTGAGGAAGACTCTAGGAGTCGAAACGTCGCGATTTGGGCACTTTATTGCTTGTCTTTTGGACTATTTCGTCGGAAAACGCAAGTATATTGCTGTATTTATTTTTTGAAAAATAGTTTGTTACTAGCAGCCACTTTTCTTTTCGAGCACTGCTTCGACAGTCATTTCTTTTCTTGCTGCACTTACCTGTTTTGTTTTTTGGTGTTTTATTTAATAAATTTTTGGCTTTTTAGTACGGGCTCACAGTTTGATTATTTTTTTGACTTTGCTAAATAAGCCACTGCCATTATGGGCTACGGTGACTCGATGCAGTGGACGGAGGTCCGCTATGGGAGACGCAGGTCGGCGTTTCCGTGAGGGTGGTGGTTATGCTGGTTCCGGGATCGGCTGCGGACGGGATCCCGTGGGATGGACAGTGCATTCCCGGTCGGTTGGAGGAGGGGACCGATTGCTAACATTATGTCTAACCCGCCAGTGCCTCCCAGGGATTTCTCTACCGCAGCTCGTTCGGTGCGGCCACCACGCGGAGATGGCTTCCGCCCGAGGTCTTATGCGGATGTGGTCCGCCAGGCTGCTCCCCGGCAATTCCGGGACCGCAGCTTTCTTCACAACGACAACGTGCTTCCTACGGCTCGGCGCCGGGATGTTCGTGGGACCAGGCAGCAGCAGACGCCGCCGACGGATCCTCTTTTTTCTGGACAGGTTCGTTCTTATTTTAAGATTATTAAAACGGTACACCATCTCCAAAATGTTAATCCACGACCAGATTATTGCGGTCCGCGGATGGTTTCCGTATGGTGGACATTTTAGCTACTATGATTAAGCCGCCATTCCCACGCAATATACATTGGATATGATCATGGGCAATGCTAAAAATTGGGGCCACACCACGTTGCTCATTCTCCAAGACCACTATAAGGAGGGTTTGGAGACCCTCTTGAAGTCCCTCCCAGCACAGTTACCCCCGAATTGGCGGGAGGCTTTCCAGGTAGCCACGAGATGGGCGAGGCGTAATCTGCCCCGAGTTACGCAGGAGGTTTTAGACCACGCGGAGGCGTTGGTTATGTCGTGTGTTGACACAGGTGCCACACCAACAGAGGGACAAGGGGATTTGGTTGATGTACGGGACAAGCGGGAGGGCCGACGAGTGTTGCAGAATGGTTCGGTGCTTCCGGAGTCCCAGGCCCGGTTCTTGGAGGAAGTGGTGGAGCTTTCTTCTGAGCCCGCCTCTTCTGTGGTGCGTGACGGACCTCCTTCGTGTAGTCAGCAGGGAACCAGGTCTGTTCCGTCTGGCCCGGGACAAGAACCACAGGTACTTCTTTCCACAGCTGCTGCTGACGGAGGTGCGGCCCGAGAGCCGTGTGGGAGGTCGCCACCGGTTGGAGGGCCGGTTTCGGTGGCTACGATGACAGACCATCCGCTGGGGGATGCAACCGACTGGGGGGTTGTGCACGGGGAGGAGTTGGTTTCCCATGGTCAGACTCCACGCTCTCCTAAGGTAAGGAGGACACAGCAGCGCTCTCAGGTGCCTGTAGGGCAGGGAGCTGTGGCAGTCGGAGGCCACCCGGAGGGGGAGGCAGGGGGTTTTGACTTGCTAGATGGACAAGAACTGGTAGATCTAGATTTGACCCCCACATTGTCGCCTGAGGTGGAGGGTCGGGCGCCCCTGTTACATACAGTCCAGGTTCATAGGGAAAGGGGTTCACCTTCGATTGGGATCTTAGAGGATTTGGAGACTCTATTCTCCCAGAGTCCGGGAGGCTAATACCTCTACTCCACGGACTGAGAGTTACAAACCGGTCAGACACATTCACACGAGCCGTAAACTGGTGGATTGGGGTCTTAGCGTAACTAAAAAGTGGGTGATTATTGGGGATTCCAATTTGGCCCGTATTCCTAAACACTCTATTGCCGACCTACAAATTGATAGCTATCCCGGGCGAACTTCAGACATGCTGAAGCGATTATGGCAAAAGCCACGTCCCAACTTGTGGTGGAAAAGATAGTGTTGGCATTCGGCCTTAATTGCAGGGCACAAAAGGCCAAAGAGACAGCGGTTAAACAGCTGCAGACGGCTGTCAGGATGGCGAAGAAGCAGTTTCCCTATGCAGAAATTTGGATTCCTTTAATAAACTTTTCTTCCTCCCTGCCTCTGGAGGAAAGGGAAACTTTGCAAACATTAAACGCGCATATAGCCCGGAATATGCCTTTTATTGAGCCTCTGGGGATGATGATTTTCACACAGACGACGATCATATCCACTGGACGAGGGAGACGGCTCAAGCCATGCTTGCTCACTGGGTCTCAGTGTTAAACTTGAATGCCCCATAAGCCTCCTGGAGGAGGGGCGAGACGGGTTTGCCCCCTCTTCTCTCTCGAAATGTGATCAATTTGGCCAGTAACTTTCACCTGACTAAAGACCAGCTGACTCTCTTAGATAGAGGGTTGACATTTATCCCGACGTTCAACCTAGGGCGGGACAAAAAAATCAATTGCAATGGGATTTACAAAACTATCACAGGACAATTAAATTGGCAGTACATTTTAAAAGGGATGATTTGGATACTGATACCGTAATACCACCGTTCATGCCGAAATCTGTGTGGACTCCTTCTGAGCATAACCTACCTGATGAGGTGGGCAGGTTGGTTGTCAGAGATAATGCAGATTTCAGGAGGAGCTTTAAAATTTATAGGGAACAACCAAATTTGACACAGGGGAGATTACAGCACTCAGGGATTTAATAAACAATAGACACATTGTGATTAAGCCAGCAGACAAGGGGAGTGCTGTAGTAATCATGGGGAGAGACCAATATATGTTTGAGGTCAACCGCCAATTGCAGGACACTATTTATTACAAAAATTGGACGAACCTATTTATTTGAAGACTATTCCTGAGGTTCATGCCATTCTTGACACTTTGAAAGAAAAGAAATTTATTACTGGGAAACAAAGACAATTTTTGAGGGGAGAGGATGATCCCAGGGAGCGTAGGTTTTATGTTTTACCTAAAATCCACAAGGATCCAGAAAAGTGGACAGTGCCGCATCAGATTCCTCCGGGACGTCCTATAGTGTCGGATTGCGGGTCTGAAACCTACCACACGGCACAATACATTGATTATTTTCTATATCCATTATCTATTTTACACCCTCCTATGTTAAGGATACATATCATTTTGTTGAGATTATCAAGAGTTTAAAGATCCCCAGCATGCTATGTTTTTCACTCTGGATGTGGAAAGCCTATACACTAACATTGATATCCAAACAGGGCTAAATACGGTTAAAGAATCATTTGACTCACACCCCAATTCGAGTAGACCGGATGCAGAGTTATTAAAATTATTAGAGATTAATTTGACAAAGAATGATTTTGTATTTGATGGTAAATATTATTTGCAGGTCAAGGGTACTGCTATGGGGAAGAGATTTGCCCGGCATACGCCAACATTTTTATGGCCAAGTGGGAGGAGGGGGCTTTGGCAAAATGCGACAAGAAGCCTTTACATTATCTTCGATATCTGGATGATATCTGGGGCGTTTGGGGACACTCGGCTGATGATTTTGGAGAATTTATGGAAATTTTAAACAGCCACGACCCTTCTATTCAGCTTAAACATGTCACTGACTACCAATCAGTAGACTTTTTGGACACAACAGTATATAAGGGGGCATCATTTGCAATAACGGGACATTTAGACATTAAGGTTTTTTCAAAAAGACGGACACACATGCTCTGCTATTCAAGACTAGTTTTCATCCCAAACACACCTTTAAGGGTCTGGTGAAGTCCCAGTTGCTGAGGTTCAGGAGGATTTGCACCCAACCGGATGGTTTCTGGGAGGCGGTGAGAACGCTGTTTGGCGCCCTGAAAGAGCGGGGTTATTCCAGGTCATTTTTGAGACACTGTCTCCATACTTTTGAGGAGGTCAGACCCAGAGTGAATGCACGAATCATTCCCTGATTACTAGGTACTCGTTCATGAGCAAGATCCTGAACAGGCAAATCAAACACAATTATGAGGAATTAATAGGCAGAACTGGCATTTTACAAAATCACAGGGTTATTTCGGCATTTACTAAACATAAGAATTTGAGGGATTATTTAGTTAGGGCTAAATTGGCACCGTGCAACAGACCTCTTCTTCTAGATTATTGGCTTTTTTACTAGTTTGAGGTTTGTTAAGAACAGAACACACAAGACTATTTACAAGATAAGTCATTCTTTTACACCACACACCACAAATTGCGTTTACATTATTTTTTGTTCAGCATGTGGAATACAGTATGTGGGTGAGACTAAAAATTCCCTTAGGATGAGAATGTGGCAACATACTCACAATATCAGACGGAAAAAGGAGTTGGATACTCCCTTGGTGAGCCACTTCATCAGGCATGGTTTGCAGAAATTACGGGTTGCTGGGTTGCAGAGTAATTCTAATTGGACTCTTAGACAGAGGAGAAATCATGAACGGCGTTGGATTTACAGATTGAGTACACTAGAACCAGCGGGTTTGAATACTAATTGGTGATGGGTTTATTGCTTATGAAAAATTTATATGGCACACAGTGGGTGGATTTGTGTTGGTGTTGGGTTGGAGGAGATTATCCCTATCCCTAACCCTAACCAGTGACCTTTGACCCCTAACCCTAACCTAACCCTAACCCTAACCCTAACCCTAACCACCTTCTAACCCTAACCCTAGTTTGTGGGGTGTGATGCTTTTTGCATAAATATATTTGTATGTCTATGTGTATCTATGGATAATGACAATGTAGTTACTATGACCTTGAACTTGTGCTTTGACTTACAGGACTGGGATTAAATGGCACGGCCTGCTGCCATTCATGCAGTAGGTCTTGCTTATTTTAGGTTACTAGGCTTCAATGCAAACTATCATGTTTGGTGTAGGTACTTTAATACTTACCTTGTGTATAACACACGTGACGTTGTTTTTGGTGGTGGGATCCTGCATGGTTGCAGAGTATTTTGTGATACACATATATATTTATATATATATATATATATATATATATATATTTATTTATTTTTTTGTTTTTCTTTAAACCTCTTCAGGAGAAAACGTTTCAATATCTGTAGTCATGTTAAGATGTTTACTTAACTCACTCTGCTGTGCTGTTTGCTGGTTGTGGCACCTGTGGGGAGAACATAAGAAGGACGGTCAAAAGAAAACATAGAAACAATTAAACAATGAAACAATGAAAACACTGATACTTACCATTGTGTATGCTAAAAGTGATGTTGTTTTTGGTGGTGGGATTCTACATGGCTGCAAAGTATCTTGTGGTAATCTTTTTATTTTTTCATCCATTCCTCATTTGGGGAAAATATTTTCATATATATTTTTAGTCATGTCAAGATGTGTACTTACCTCACTCTGCTGCTTTGCTTGCTTGTCACTGCACCTGTGGAGAGAGAGAAAAAAAGATAAAAAATATAAAAAAGAGAAAAAACAACATAAAACATAAAAAAGAAAAAAGTAATACTTACCTCTGTGCCTACTAAATGCGATGTTGTTTTTGGTGGTGGGATTCTTGTTGAATGTTTTACTTTTTAGAGGTATTGTCCGTTTAATTTTGTTATACACTGTGATGTGTGTATGCTGTCTGCAATTGCGCCGGACTGCTTTACCTGTGACACCGTAGGGGCGGTCCACAGCTGCGCCCGGACTGATTTGACTGCGACACGGAGTGACGTCATCATCCCGCGCGGCGCACCAGGAGTGACGCGCCTATTGACGGACATGTGCGGAGACTGCTCAGTCTTGCGCTATTTCGGACACAGACACATGTGCGCACTTGGAGCTCTTTATTAGACATTGTGCCCTCGCCTGAGGAAGACTCTAGGAGTCGAAACGTCGCGATTTGGGCACTTTATTGCTTGTCTTTTGGACTATTTCGTCGGAAAACGCAAGTATATTGCTGTATTTATTTTTTGAAAAATAGTTTGTTACTAGCAGCCACTTTTCTTTTCGAGCACTGCTTCGACAGTCATTTCTTTTCTTGCTGCACTTACCTGTTTTGTTTTTTGGTGTTTTATTTAATAAATTTTTGGCTTTTTAGTACGGGCTCACAGTTTGATTATTTTTTTGACTTTGCTAAATAAGCCACTGCCATTATGGGCTACGGTGACTCGATGCAGTGGACGGAGGTCCGCTATGGGAGACGAGGTCGGCGTTTCCGTGAGGGTGGTGGTTATGCTGGTTCCGGGATCGGCTGCGGACGGGATCCCGTGGGATGGACAGTGCATTCCCGGTCGGTTGGAGGAGGGGACCGATTGCTAACATTATGTCTAACCCGCCAGTGCCTCCCAGGGATTTCTCTACCGCAGCTCGTTCGGTGCGGCCACCACGCGGAGATGGCTTCCGCCCGAGGTCTTATGCGGATGTGGTCCGCCAGGCTGCTCCCGGCAATTCCGGGACCGCAGCTTTCTTCACAACGACAACGTGCTTCCTACGGCTCGGCGCGGGATGTTCGTGGGACCAGGCAGCAGCAGACGCCGCCGACGGATCCTCTTTTTCTGGACAGGTTCGTTCTTATTTTAAGATTATTAAAACGGTACACCATCTCCAAAATGTTAATCCACGACCAGATTATTGCGGTCCGCGGATGGTTTCCGTATGGTGGACATTTTAGCTACTATGATTAAGCCGGCCATTCCCACGCAATATACATTGGATATGATCATGGGCAATGCTAAAAATTGGGGCCACACCACGTTGCTCATTCTCCAAGACCACTATAAGGAGGGTTTGGAGACCCTCTTGAAGTCCCTCCCAGCACAGTTACCCCGAATTGGCGGGAGGCTTTCCAGGTAGCCACGAGATGGGCGAGGCGTAATCTGCCCGAATTACGCAGGAGGTTTTAGACCACGCGAGGCGTTGGTTATGTCGTGTGTTGACACAGGTGCCACACCAACAGAGGGACAAGGGGATTTGGTTGATGTACGGGACAAGCGGGAGGGCCGACGAGTGTTGCAGAATGGTTCGGTGCTTCCGGAGTCCCAGGCCCGGTTCTTGGAGGAAGTGGTGGAGCTTTCTTCTGAGCCCGCCTCTTCTGTGGTGCGTGACGGACCTCCTTCGTGTAGTCAGCAGGGAACCAGGTCTGTTCCGTCTGGCCCGGGACAAGAACCACAGGTACTTCTTTCCACAGCTGCTGCTGACGGAGGTGCGGCCCGAGAGCCGTGTGGGAGGTCGCCACCGGTTGGAGGGCCGGTTTCGGTGGCTACGATGACAGACCATCCGCTGGGGGATGCAACCGACTGGGGGGTTGTGCACGGGGAGGAGTTGGTTTCCCATGGTCAGACTCCACGCTCTCCTAAGGTAAGGAGGACACAGCAGCGCTCTCAGGTGCCTGTAGGGCAGGGAGCTGTGGCAGTCGGAGGCCACCCGGAGGGGGAGGCAGGGGTTTTGACTTGCTAGATGGACAAGAACTGGTAGATCTAGATTTGACCCCACATTGTCGCCTGAGGTGGAGGGTCGGGCGCCCCTGTTACATACAGTCCAGGTTCATAGGGAAAGGGGTTCACCTTCGATTGGGATCTTAGAGGATTTGGAGACTCTATTCTCCCAGAGTCCGGGGGAGGCTAATACCTCTACTCCACGGACTGAGAGTTACAAACCGGTCAGACACATTCACACGAGCCGTAAACTGGTGGATTGGGGTCTTAGCGTAACTAAAAAGTGGGTGATTATTGGGGATTCCAATTTGGCCCGTATTCCTAAACACTCTATTGCCGACCTACAAATTGATAGCTATCCGGGGCGAACTTCAGACATGCTGAAGCGATTATGGCAAAAGCCACGTCCCAACTTGTGGTGGAAAAGATAGTGTTGGCATTCGGCCTTAATTGCAGGGCACAAAAGGCCAAAGAGACAGCGGTTAAACAGCTGCAGACGGCTGTCAGGATGGCGAAGAAGCAGTTTCCCTATGCAGAAATTTGGATTCCTTTAATAAACTTTTCTTCCTCCCTGCCTCTGGAGGAAAGGGAAACTTTGCAAACATTAAACGCGCATATAGCCCGGAATATGCCTTTTATTGAGCCTCTGGGGATGATGATTTTCACACAGACGCGATCATATCCACTGGACGAGGGAGACGGCTCAAGCCATGCTTGCTCACTGGGTCTCAGTGTTAAACTTGAATGCCCCATAAGCCTCCTGGAGGAGGGGCGAGACGGGGTTTGCCCCCTCTTCTCTCTCGAAATGTGATCAATTTGGCCAGTAACTTTCACCTGACTAAAGACCAGCTGACTCTCTTAGATAGAGGGTTGACATTTATCCCGACGTTCAACCTAGGGCGGGGACAAAAAAATCAATTGCAATGGGATTTACAAAACTATCACAGGACAATTAAATTGGCAGTACATTTTAAAAGGGATGATTTGGATACTGATACCGTAATACCACCGTTCATGCCGAAATCTGTGTGGACTCCTTCTGAGCATAACCTACCTGATGAGGTGGGCAGGTTGGTTGTCAGAGATAATGCAGATTTCAGGAGGAGCTTTAAAATTTATAGGGAACAACCAAATTTGACACAGGGGAGATTACAGCACTCAGGGATTTAATAAACAATAGACACATTGTGATTAAGCCAGCAGACAAGGGGAGTGCTGTAGTAATCATGGGGAGAGACCAATATATGTTTGAGGTCAACCGCCAATTGCAGGACACTATTTATTACAAAAAATTGGACGAACCTATTTATTTGAAGACTATTCCTGAGGTTCATGCCATTCTTGACACTTTGAAAGAAAAGAAATTTATTACTGGGAAACAAAGACAATTTTTGAGGGGAGAGGATGATCCCAGGGAGCGTAGGTTTTATGTTTTACCTAAAATCCACAAGGATCAGAAAAGTGGACAGTGCCGCATCAGATTCCTCCGGGACGTCCTATAGTGTCGGATTGCGGGTCTGAAACCTACCACACGGCACAATACATTGATTATTTTCTATATCCATTATCTATTTTACACCCCTCCTATGTTAAGGATACATATCATTTTGTTGAGATTATCAAGAGTTTAAAGATCCCCAGCATGCTATGTTTTTCACTCTGGATGTGGAAAGCCTATACACTAACATTGATATCCAAACAGGGCTAAATACGGTTAAAGAATCATTTGACTCACACCCCAATTCGAGTAGACCGGATGCAGAGTTATTAAAATTATTAGAGATTAATTTGACAAAGAATGATTTTGTATTTGATGGTAAATATTATTTGCAGGTCAAGGGTACTGCTATGGGAAGAGATTTGCCCGGCATACGCCAACATTTTTATGGCCAAGTGGGAGGAGGGGGCTTTGGCAAAATGCGACAAGAAGCCTTTACATTATCTTCGATATCTGGATGATATCTGGGGCGTTTGGGGACACTCGGCTGATGATTTTGGAGAATTTATGGAAATTTTAAACAGCCACGACCCTTCTATTCAGCTTAAACATGTCACTGACTACCAATCAGTAGACTTTTGGACACAACAGTATATAAGGGGGCATCATTTGCAATAACGGGACATTTAGACATTAAGGTTTTTTCAAAAAGACGGACACACATGCTCTGCTATTCAAGACTAGTTTTCATCCCAAACACACCTTTAAGGGTCTGGTGAAGTCCCAGTTGCTGAGGTTCAGGAGGATTTGCACCCAACCGGATGGTTTCTGGGAGGCGGTGAGAACGCTGTTTGGCGCCCTGAAAGAGCGGGGTTATTCCAGGTCATTTTTGAGACACTGTCTCCATACTTTTGAGGAGGTCAGACCCAGAGTGAATGCACGAATCATTCCCTGATTACTAGGTACTCGTTCATGAGCAAGATCCTGAACAGGCAAATCAAACACAATTATGAGGAATTAATAGGCAGAACTGGCATTTTACAAAATCACAGGGTTATTTCGGCATTTACTAAACATAAGAATTTGAGGGATTATTTAGTTAGGGCTAAATTGGCACCGGTGCAACAGACCTCTTCTTCTAGATTATTGGCTTTTTTACTAGTTTGAGGTTTGTTAAGAACAGAACACACAAGACTATTTACAAGATAAGTCATTCTTTTACACCACACACCACAAATTGCGTTTACATTATTTTTTGTTCAGCATGTGGAATACAGTATGTGGGTGAGACTAAAAATTCCCTTAGGATGAGAATGTGGCAACATACTCACAATATCAGACGGAAAAAGGAGTTGGATACTCCCTTGGTGAGCCACTTCATCAGGCATGGTTTGCAGAAATTACGGGTTGCTGGGTTGCAGAGTAATTCTAATTGGACTCTTAGACAGAGGAGAAATCATGAACGGCGTTGGATTTACAGATTGAGTACACTAGAACCAGCGGGTTTGAATACTAATTGGTGATGGGTTTATTGCTTATGAAAAATTTATATGGCACACAGTGGGTGGATTTGTGTTGGTGTTGGGTTGGAGGAGATTATCCCTATCCCTAACCCTAACCAGTGACCTTTGACCCCTAACCCTAACCCTAACCCTAACCCTAACCCTAACCACCTTCTAACCCTAACCCTAGTTTGTGGGGTGTGATGCTTTTTGCATAAATATATTTGTATGTCTATGTGTATCTATGGATAATGACAATGTAGTTACTATGACCTTGAACTTGTGCTTTGACTTACAGGACTGGGATTAAATGGCACGGCCTGCTGCCATTCATGCAGTAGGTCTTGCTTATTTTAGGTTACTAGGCTTCAATGCAAACTATCATGTTTGGTGTAGGTACTTTAATACTTACCTTGTGTATAACACACGTGACGTTGTTTTTGGTGGTGGGATCCTGCATGGTTGCAGAGTATTTTGTGATACACATATATTTATATATATATATATATATATATATATATATATTTATTTATTTTTTTGTTTTTCTTTAAACCTCTTCAGGAGAAAACGTTTCAATATCTGTAGTCATGTTAAGATGTTTACTTAACTCACTCTGCTGTGCTGTTTGCTGGTTGTGGCACCTGTGGGGAGAACATAAGAAGGACGGTCAAAAGAAAACATAGAAACAATTAAACAATGAAACAATGAAAACACTGATACTTACCATTGTGTATGCTAAAAGTGATGTTGTTTTTGGTGGTGGGATTCTACATGGCTGCAAAGTATCTTGTGGTAATCTTTTTATTTTTTCATCCATTCCTCATTTGGGGAAAATATTTTCATATATATTTTTAGTCATGTCAAGATGTGTACTTACCTCACTCTGCTGCTTTGCTTGCTTGTCACTGCACCTGTGGAGAGAGAGAAAAAAAGATAAAAAATATAAAAAGAGAAAAAACAACATAAAACATAAAAAAGAAAAAGTAATACTTACCTCTGTGCCTACTAAATGCGATGTTGTTTTTGGTGGTGGGATTCTTGTTGAATGTTTTACTTTTTTAGAGGTATTGTCCGTTTAATTTTGTTATACACTGTGATGTGTGTATGCTGTCTGCAATTGCGCCCGGACTGCTTTACCTGTGACACCGTAGGGGCGGTCCACAGCTGCGCCCGGACTGATTTGACTGCGACACGGAGTGACGTCATCATCCCGCGCGGCGCACCAGGAGTGACGCGCCTATTGACGGACATGTGCGGAGACTGCTCAGTCTTGCGCTATTTCGGACACAGACACATGTGCGCACTTGGAGCTCTTTATTAGACATTGTGCCCTCGCCTGAGGAAGACTCTAGGAGTCGAAACGTCGCGATTTGGGCACTTTATTGCTTGTCTTTTGGACTATTTCGTCGGAAAACGCAAGTATATTGCTGTATTTATTTTTTGAAAAATAGTTTGTTACTAGCAGCCACTTTTCTTTTCGAGCACTGCTTCGACAGTCATTTCTTTTCTTGCTGCACTTACCTGTTTTGTTTTTTGGTGTTTTATTTAATAAATTTTTGGCTTTTTAGTACGGGCTCACAGTTTGATTATTTTTTTTGACTTTGCTAAATAAGCCACTGCCATTATGGGCTACGGTGACTCGATGCAGTGGACGGAGGTCCGCTATGGGAGACGAGGTCGGCGTTTCCGTGAGGGTGGTGGTTATGCTGGTTCCGGGGATCGGCTGCGGACGGGATCCCGTGGGATGGACAGTGCATTCCCGGTCGGTTGGAGGAGGGGACCGATTGCTAACATTATGTCTAACCCGCCAGTGCCTCCCAGGGATTTCTCTACCGCAGCTCGTTCGGTGCGGCCACCACGCGGAGATGGCTTCCGCCCGAGGTCTTATGCGGATGTGGTCCGCCAGGCTGCTCCCCGGCAATTCCGGGACCGCAGCTTTCTTCACAACGACAACGTGCTTCCTACGGCTCGGCGCCGGGATGTTCGTGGGACCAGGCAGCAGCAGACGCCGCCGACGGATCCTCTTTTTTCTGGACAGGTTCGTTCTTATTTTAAGATTATTAAAACGGTACACCATCTCCAAAATGTTAATCCACGACCAGATTATTGCGGTCCGCGGATGGTTTCCCGTATGGTGGACATTTTAGCTACTATGATTAAGCCGGCCATTCCCACGCAATATACATTGGATATGATCATGGGCAATGCTAAAAATTGGGGCCACACCACGTTGCTCATTCTCCAAGACCACTATAAGGAGGGTTTGGAGACCCTCTTGAAGTCCCTCCCAGCACAGTTACCCCCGAATTGGCGGGAGGCTTTCCAGGTAGCCACGAGATGGGCGAGGCGTAATCTGCCCCGAGTTACGCAGGAGGTTTTAGACCACGCGAGGCGTTGGTTATGTCGTGTGTTGACACAGGTGCCACACCAACAGAGGGACAAGGGGATTTGGTTGATGTACGGGACAAGCGGGAGGGCCGGACGAGTGTTGCAGAATGGTTCGGTGCTTCCGGAGTCCCAGGCCCGGTTCTTGGAGGAAGTGGTGGAGCTTTCTTCTGAGCCCGCCTCTTCTGTGGTGCGTGACGGACCTCCTTCGTGTAGTCAGCAGGGAACCAGGTCTGTTCCGTCTGGCCCGGGACAAGAACCACAGGTACTTCTTTCCACAGCTGCTGCTGACGGAGGTGCGGCCCGAGAGCCGTGTGGGAGGTCGCCACCGGTTGGAGGGCCGGTTTGGTGGCTACGATGACAGACCATCCGCTGGGGATGCAACCGACTGGGGGTTGTGTGCGGGGAGGAGTTGGTTTCCCATGGTCAGACTCCACGCTCTCCTAAGGTAAGGAGGACACAGCAGCGCTCTCAGGTGCCTGTAGGGCAGGGAGCTGTGGCAGTCGGAGGCCACCCGGAGGGGGAGGCAGGGGTTTTGACTTGCTAGATGGACAAGAACTGGTAGATCTAGATTTGACCCCACATTGTCGCCTGAGGTGGAGGGTCGGGCGCCCCTGTTACATACAGTCCAGGTTCATAGGGAAAGGGGTTCACCTTCGATTGGGATCTTAGAGGATTTGGAGACTCTATTCTCCCAGAGTCCGGGAGGCTAATACCTCTACTCCACGGACTGAGAGTTACAAACCGGTCAGACACATTCACACGAGCCGTAAACTGGTGGATTGGGGTCTTAGCGTAACTAAAAAGTGGGTGATTATTGGGGATTCCAATTTGGCCCGTATTCCTAAACACTCTATTGCCGACCTACAAATTGATAGCTATCCCGGGCGAACTTCAGACATGCTGAAGCGATTATGGCAAAAGCCACGTCCCAACTTGTGGTGGAAAAGATAGTGTTGGCATTCGGCCTTAATTGCAGGGCACAAAAGGCCAAAGAGACAGCGGTTAAACAGCTGCAGACGGCTGTCAGGATGGCGAAGAAGCAGTTTCCCTATGCAGAAATTTGGATTCCTTTAATAAACTTTTCTTCCTCCCTGCCTCTGGAGGAAAGGGAAACTTTGCAAACATTAAACGCGCATATAGCCCGGAATATGCCTTTTATTGAGCCTCTGGGGATGATGATTTTCACACAGACGACGATCATATCCACTGGACGAGGGAGACGGCTCAAGCCATGCTTGCTCACTGGGTCTCAGTGTTAAACTTGAATGCCCCATAAGCCTCCTGGAGGAGGGGCGAGACGGGGTTTGCCCCCTCTTCTCTCTCGAAATGTGATCAATTTGGCCAGTAACTTTCACCTGACTAAAGACCAGCTGACTCTCTTAGATAGAGGGTTGACATTTATCCCGACGTTCAACCTAGGGCGGGGACAAAAAAATCAATTGCAATGGGATTTACAAAACTATCACAGGACAATTAAATTGGCAGTACATTTTAAAAGGGATGATTTGGATACTGATACCGTAATACCACCGTTCATGCCGAAATCTGTGTGGACTCCTTCTGAGCATAACCTACCTGATGAGGTGGGCAGGTTGGTTGTCAGAGATAATGCAGATTTCAGGAGGAGCTTTAAAATTTATAGGAACAACCAAATTTGACACAGGGGAGATTACAGCACTCAGGGATTTAATAAACAATAGACACATTGTGATTAAGCCAGCAGACAAGGGGAGTGCTGTAGTAATCATGGGGAGAGACCAATATATGTTTGAGGTCAACCGCCAATTGCAGGACACTATTTATTACAAAAAATTGGACGAACCTATTTATTTGAAGACTATTCCTGAGGTTCATGCCATTCTTGACACTTTGAAAGAAAAGAAATTTATTACTGGGAAACAAAGACAATTTTTGAGGGGAGAGGATGATCCCAGGGAGCGTAGGTTTTATGTTTTACCTAAAATCCACAAGGATCCAGAAAAGTGGACAGTGCCGCATCAGATTCCTCCGGGACGTCCTATAGTGTCGGATTGCGGGTCTGAAACCTACCACACGGCACAATACATTGATTATTTTCTATATCCATTATCTATTTTACACCCCTCCTATGTTAAGGATACATATCATTTTGTTGAGATTATCAAGAGTTTAAAGATCCCCAGCATGCTATGTTTTTCACTCTGGATGTGGAAAGCCTATACACTAACATTGATATCCAAACAGGGCTAAATACGGTTAAAGAATCATTTGACTCACACCCCAATTCGAGTAGACCGGATGCAGAGTTATTAAAATTATTAGAGATTAATTTGACAAAGAATGATTTTGTATTTGATGGTAAATATTATTTGCAGGTCAAGGGTACTGCTATGGGGAAGAGATTTGCCCGGCATACGCCAACATTTTTATGGCCAAGTGGGAGGAGGGGGCTTTGGCAAAATGCGACAAGAAGCCTTTACATTATCTTCGATATCTGGATGATATCTGGGGCGTTTGGGGACACTCGGCTGATGATTTTGGAGAATTTATGGAAATTTTAAACAGCCACGACCCTTCTATTCAGCTTAAACATGTCACTGACTACCAATCAGTAGACTTTTTGGACACAACAGTATATAAGGGGCATCATTTGCAATAACGGGACATTTAGACATTAAGGTTTTTTTCAAAAGACGGACACACATGCTCTGCTATTCAAGACTAGTTTTCATCCCAAACACACCTTTAAGGGTCTGGTGAAGTCCCAGTTGCTGAGGTTCAGGAGGATTTGCACCCAACCGGATGGTTTCTGGGAGGCGGTGAGAACGCTGTTTGGCGCCCTGAAAGAGCGGGGTTATTCCAGGTCATTTTTGAGACACTGTCTCCATACTTTTGAGGAGGTCAGACCCAGAGTGAATGCACGAATCATTCCCCTGATTACTAGGTACTCGTTCATGAGCAAGATCCTGAACAGGCAAATCAAACACAATTATGAGGAATTAATAGGCAGAACTGGCATTTTACAAAATCACAGGGTTATTTCGGCATTTACTAAACATAAGAATTTGAGGGATTATTTAGTTAGGGCTAAATTGGCACCGGTGCAACAGACCTCTTCTTCTAGATTATTGGCTTTTTTTACTAGTTTGAGGTTTGTTAAGAACAGAACACACAAGACTATTTACAAGATAAGTCATTCTTTTACACCACACACCACAAATTGCGTTTACATTATTTTTTGTTCAGCATGTGGAATACAGTATGTGGGTGAGACTAAAAATTCCCTTAGGATGAGAATGTGGCAACATACTCACAATATCAGACGGAAAAGGAGTTGGATACTCCTTGGTGAGCCACTTCATCAGGCATGGTTTGCAGAAATTACGGGTTGCTGGGTTGCAGAGTAATTCTAATTGGACTCTTAGACAGAGGAGAAATCATGAACGGCGTTGGATTTACAGATTGAGTACACTAGAACCAGCGGGTTTGAATACTAATTGGTGATGGGTTTATTGCTTATGAAAAATTTATATGGCACACAGTGGGTGGATTTGTGTTGGTGTTGGGTTGGAGGAGATTATCCCTATCCCTAACCCTAACCAGTGACCTTTGACCCTAACCCTAACCCTAACCCTAACCCTAACCCTAACCCTAACCACCTTCTAACCCTAACCCTAGTTTGTGGGGTGTGATGCTTTTTGCATAAATATATTTGTATGTCTATGTGTATCTATGGATAATGACAATGTAGTTACTATGACCTTGAACTTGTGCTTTGACTTACAGGACTGGGATTAAATGGCACGGCCTGCTGCCATTCATGCAGTAGGTCTTGCTTATTTTAGGTTACTAGGCTTCAATGCAAACTATCATGTTTGGTGTAGGTACTTTAATACTTACCTTGTGTATAACACACGTGACGTTGTTTTTGGTGGTGGGATCCTGCATGGTTGCAGAGTATTTTGTGATACACATATATATTTATATATATATATATATATATATATATATATATTTATTTATTTTTTTGTTTTTCTTTAAACCTCTTCAGGAGAAAACGTTTCAATATCTGTAGTCATGTTAAGATGTTTACTTAACTCACTCTGCTGTGCTGTTTGCTGGTTGTGGCACCTGTGGGGAGAACATAAGAAGGACGGTCAAAAGAAAACATAGAAACAATTAAACAATGAAACAATGAAAACACTGATACTTACCATTGTGTATGCTAAAAGTGATGTTGTTTTTGGTGGTGGGATTCTACATGGCTGCAAAGTATCTTGTGGTAATCTTTTTATTTTTCATCCATTCCTCATTTGGGGAAAATATTTTCATATATATTTTTAGTCATGTCAAGATGTGTACTTACCTCACTCTGCTGCTTTGCTTGCTTGTCACTGCACCTGTGGAGAGAGAGAAAAAAGATAAAAAATATAAAAAGAGAAAAAACAACATAAAACATAAAAAAGAAAAAGTAATACTTACCTCTGTGCCTACTAAATGCGATGTTGTTTTTGGTGGTGGGATTCTTGTTGAATGTTTTACTTTTTAGAGGTATTGTCCGTTTAATTTTGTTATACACTGTGATGTGTGTATGCTGTCTGCAATTGCGCCCGGACTGCTTTACCTGTGACACCGTAGGGGCGGTCCACAGCTGCGCCGGACTGATTTGACTGCGACACGGAGTGACGTCATCATCCCGCGCGGCGCACCAGGAGTGACGCGCCTATTGACGGACATGTGCGGAGACTGCTCAGTCTTGCGCTATTTCGGACACAGACACATGTGCGCACTTGGAGCTCTTTATTAGACATTGTGCCTCGCCTGAGGAAGACTCTAGGAGTCGAAACGTCGCGATTTGGGCACTTTATTGCTTGTCTTTTGGACTATTTCGTCGGAAAACGCAAGTATATTGCTGTATTTATTTTTTGAAAAATAGTTTGTTACTAGCAGCCACTTTTCTTTTCGAGCACTGCTTCGACAGTCATTTCTTTTCTTGCTGCACTTACCTGTTTTGTTTTTTGGTGTTTTATTTAATAAATTTTTGGCTTTTTAGTACGGGCTCACAGTTTGATTATTTTTTTGACTTTGCTAAATAAGCCACTGCCATTATGGGCTACGGTGACTCGATGCAGTGGACGGAGGTCCGCTATGGGAGACGAGGTCGGCGTTTCCGTGAGGGTGGTGGTTATGCTGGTTCCGGGATCGGCTGCGGACGGGATCCCGTGGGATGGACAGTGCATTCCCGGTCGGTTGGAGGAGGGGACCGATTGCTAACATTATGTCTAACCCGCCAGTGCCTCCCAGGGATTTCTCTACCGCAGCTCGTTCGGTGCGGCCACCACGCCGGAGATGGCTTCGCCCGAGGTCTTATGCGGATGTGGTCCGCCAGGCTGCTCCCGGCAATTCCGGGACCGCAGCTTTCTTCACAACGACAACGTGCTTCCCTACGGCTCGGCGCCGGGATGTTCGTGGGACCAGGCAGCAGCAGACGCGCCGACGGATCCTCTTTTTCTGGACAGGTTCGTTCTTATTTTAAGATTATTAAAACGGTACACCATCTCCAAAATGTTAATCCACGACCAGATTATTGCGGTCCGCGGATGGTTTCCGTATGGTGGACATTTTAGCTACTATGATTAAGCCGGCCATTCCCACGCAATATACATTGGATATGATCATGGGCAATGCTAAAAATTGGGGCCACACCACGTTGCTCATTCTCCAAGACCACTATAAGGAGGGTTTGGAGACCCTCTTGAAGTCCCTCCCAGCACAGTTACCCCGAATTGGCGGGAGGCTTTCCAGGTAGCCACGAGATGGGCGAGGCGTAATCTGCCCGAGTTACGCAGGAGGTTTTAGACCACGCGAGGCGTTGGTTATGTCGTGTGTTGACACAGGTGCCACACCAACAGAGGGACAAGGGGATTTGGTTGATGTACGGGACAAGCGGGAGGGCCGGCGAGTGTTGCAGAATGGTTCGGTGCTTCCGGAGTCCCAGGCCCGGTTCTTGGAGGAAGTGGTGGAGCTTTCTTCTGAGCCCGCCTCTTCTGTGGTGCGTGACGGACCTCCTTCGTGTAGTCAGCAGGGAACCAGGTCTGTTCCGTCTGGCCCGGGACAAGAACCACAGGTACTTCTTTCCACAGCTGCTGCTGACGGAGGTGCGGCCCGAGAGCCGTGTGGGAGGTCGCCACCGGTTGGAGGGCGGTTTCGGTGGCTACGATGACAGACCATCCGCTGGGGATGCAACCGACTGGGGTTGTGCACGGGGAGGAGTTGGTTTCCCATGGTCAGACTCCACGCTCTCCTAAGGTAAGGAGGACACAGCAGCGCTCTCAGGTGCCTGTAGGGCAGGGAGCTGTGGCAGTCGGAGGCCACCCGGAGGGGGAGGCAGGGGTTTTGACTTGCTAGATGGACAAGAACTGGTAGATCTAGATTTGACCCCACATTGTCGCCTGAGGTGGAGGGTCGGGCGCCCCTGTTACATACAGTCCAGGTTCATAGGGAAAGGGGTTCACCTTCGATTGGGATCTTAGAGGATTTGGAGACTCTATTCTCCCAGAGTCCGGGGAGGCTAATACCTCTACTCCACGGACTGAGAGTTACAAACCGGTCAGACACATTCACACGAGCCGTAAACTGGTGGATTGGGGTCTTAGCGTAACTAAAAAGTGGGTGATTATTGGGGATTCCAATTTGGCCCGTATTCCTAAACACTCTATTGCCGACCTACAAATTGATAGCTATCCCGGGCGAACTTCAGACATGCTGAAGCGATTATGGCAAAAGCCACGTCCCAACTTGTGGTGGAAAAGATAGTGTTGGCATTCGGCCTTAATTGCAGGGCACAAAAGGCCAAAGAGACAGCGGTTAAACAGCTGCAGACGGCTGTCAGGATGGCGAAGAAGCAGTTTCCCTATGCAGAAATTTGGATTCCTTTAATAAACTTTTCTTCCTCCCTGCCTCTGGAGGAAAGGGAAACTTTGCAAACATTAAACGCGCATATAGCCCGGAATATGCCTTTTATTGAGCCTCTGGGGATGATGATTTTCACACAGACGACGATCATATCCACTGGACGAGGGAGACGGCTCAAGCCATGCTTGCTCACTGGGTCTCAGTGTTAAACTTGAATGCCCCATAAGCCTCCTGGAGGAGGGGCGAGACGGGGTTTGCCCCCTCTTCTCTCTCGAAATGTGATCAATTTGGCCAGTAACTTTCACCTGACTAAAGACCAGCTGACTCTCTTAGATAGAGGGTTGACATTTATCCCGACGTTCAACCTAGGGCGGGGACAAAAAAATCAATTGCAATGGGATTTACAAAACTATCACAGGACAATTAAATTGGCAGTACATTTTAAAAGGGATGATTTGGATACTGATACCGTAATACCACCGTTCATGCCGAAATCTGTGTGGACTCCTTCTGAGCATAACCTACCTGATGAGGTGGGCAGGTTGGTTGTCAGAGATAATGCAGATTTCAGGAGGAGCTTTAAAATTTATAGGGAACAACCAAATTTGACACAGGGGAGATTACAGCACTCAGGGATTTAATAAACAATAGACACATTGTGATTAAGCCAGCAGACAAGGGGAGTGCTGTAGTAATCATGGGGAGAGACCAATATATGTTTGAGGTCAACCGCCAATTGCAGGACACTATTTATTACAAAAAATTGGACGAACCTATTTATTTGAAGACTATTCCTGAGGTTCATGCCATTCTTGACACTTTGAAAGAAAAGAAATTTATTACTGGGAAACAAAGACAATTTTTGAGGGGAGAGGATGATCCCAGGGAGCGTAGGTTTTATGTTTTACCTAAAATCCACAAGGATCCAGAAAAGTGGACAGTGCCGCATCAGATTCCTCCGGGACGTCCTATAGTGTCGGATTGCGGGTCTGAAACCTACCACACGGCACAATACATTGATTATTTTCTATATCCATTATCTATTTTACACCCCTCCTATGTTAAGGATACATATCATTTTGTTGAGATTATCAAGAGTTTAAAGATCCCCAGCATGCTATGTTTTTCACTCTGGATGTGGAAAGCCTATACACTAACATTGATATCCAAACAGGGCTAAATACGGTTAAAGAATCATTTGACTCACACCCCAATTCGAGTAGACCGGATGCAGAGTTATTAAAATTATTAGAGATTAATTTGACAAAGAATGATTTTGTATTTGATGGTAAATATTATTTGCAGGTCAAGGGTACTGCTATGGGGAAGAGATTTGCCCGGCATACGCCAACATTTTTATGGCCAAGTGGGAGGAGGGGGCTTTGGCAAAATGCGACAAGAAGCCTTTACATTATCTTCGATATCTGGATGATATCTGGGGCGTTTGGGGACACTCGGCTGATGATTTTGGAGAATTTATGGAAATTTTAAACAGCCACGACCCTTCTATTCAGCTTAAACATGTCACTGACTACCAATCAGTAGACTTTTTGGACACAACAGTATATAAGGGGGCATCATTTGCAATAACGGGACATTTAGACATTAAGGTTTTTTCAAAAAGACGGACACACATGCTCTGCTATTCAAGACTAGTTTTCATCCCAAACACACCTTTAAGGGTCTGGTGAAGTCCCAGTTGCTGAGGTTCAGGAGGATTTGCACCCAACCGGATGGTTTCTGGGAGGCGGTGAGAACGCTGTTTGGCGCCCTGAAAGAGCGGGGTTATTCCAGGTCATTTTGAGACACTGTCTCCATACTTTTGAGGAGGTCAGACCCAGAGTGAATGCACGAATCATTCCCCTGATTACTAGGTACTCGTTCATGAGCAAGATCCTGAACAGGCAAATCAAACACAATTATGAGGAATTAATAGGCAGAACTGGCATTTTACAAAATCACAGGGTTATTTCGGCATTTACTAAACATAAGAATTTGAGGGATTATTTAGTTAGGGCTAAATTGGCACCGTGCAACAGACCTCTTCTTCTAGATTATTGGCTTTTTTTACTAGTTTGAGGTTTGTTAAGAACAGAACACACAAGACTATTTACAAGATAAGTCATTCTTTTACACCACACACCACAAATTGCGTTTACATTATTTTTTGTTCAGCATGTGGAATACAGTATGTGGGTGAGACTAAAAATTCCCTTAGGATGAGAATGTGGCAACATACTCACAATATCAGACGGAAAAAGGAGTTGGATACTCCTTGGTGAGCCACTTCATCAGGCATGGTTTGCAGAAATTACGGGTTGCTGGGTTGCAGAGTAATTCTAATTGGACTCTTAGACAGAGGAGAAATCATGAACGGCGTTGGATTTACAGATTGAGTACACTAGAACCAGCGGGTTTGAATACTAATTGGTGATGGGTTTATTGCTTATGAAAAATTTATATGGCACACAGTGGGTGGATTTGTGTTGGTGTTGGGTTGGAGGAGATTATCCCTATCCCTAACCCTAACCAGTGACCTTTGACCCCTAACCCTAACCCTAACCCTAACCCTAACCCTAACCACCTTCTAACCCTAACCCTAGTTTGTGGGGTGTGATGCTTTTTGCATAAATATATTTGTATGTCTATGTGTATCTATGGATAATGACAATGTAGTTACTATGACCTTGAACTTGTGCTTTGACTTACAGGACTGGGATTAAATGGCACGGCCTGCTGCCATTCATGCAGTAGGTCTTGCTTATTTTAGGTTACTAGGCTTCAATGCAAACTATCATGTTTGGTGTAGGTACTTTAATACTTACCTTGTGTATAACACACGTGACGTTGTTTTTGGTGGTGGGATCCTGCATGGTTGCAGAGTATTTTGTGATACACATATATATTTATATATATATATATATATATATATATATATATTTATTTATTTTTTTGTTTTTCTTTAAACCTCTTCAGGAGAAAACGTTTCAATATCTGTAGTCATGTTAAGATGTTTACTTAACTCACTCTGCTGTGCTGTTTGCTGGTTGTGGCACCTGTGGGGAGAACATAAGAAGGACGGTCAAAAGAAAACATAGAAACAATTAAACAATGAAACAATGAAAACACTGATACTTACCATTGTGTATGCTAAAAGTGATGTTGTTTTTGGTGGTGGGATTCTACATGGCTGCAAAGTATCTTGTGGTAATCTTTTTATTTTTTCATCCATTCCTCATTTGGGAAAATATTTTCATATATATTTTTAGTCATGTCAAGATGTGTACTTACCTCACTCTGCTGCTTTGCTTGCTTGTCACTGCACCTGTGGAGAGAGAGAAAAAAGATAAAAAATATAAAAAAGAGAAAAACAACATAAAACATAAAAAAGAAAAAGTAATACTTACCTCTGTGCCTACTAAATGCGATGTTGTTTTTGGTGGTGGGATTCTTGTTGAATGTTTTACTTTTTAGAGGTATTGTCCGTTTAATTTTGTTATACACTGTGATGTGTGTATGCTGTCTGCAATTGCGCCGGACTGCTTTACCTGTGACACCGTAGGGGCGGTCCACAGCTGCGCCCGGACTGATTTGACTGCGACACGGAGTGACGTCATCATCCCGCGCGGCGCACCAGGAGTGACGCGCCTATTGACGGACATGTGCGGAGACTGCTCAGTCTTGCGCTATTTCGACACAGACACATGTGCGCACTTGGAGCTCTTTATTAGACATTGTGCCTCGCCTGAGGAAGACTCTAGGAGTCGAAACGTCGCGATTTGGGCACTTTATTGCTTGTCTTTTGGACTATTTCGTCGGAAAACGCAAGTATATTGCTGTATTTATTTTTTGAAAAATAGTTTGTTACTAGCAGCCACTTTTCTTTTCGAGCACTGCTTCGACAGTCATTTCTTTTCTTGCTGCACTTACCTGTTTTGTTTTTTGGTGTTTTATTTAATAAATTTTTGGCTTTTTAGTACGGGCTCACAGTTTGATTATTTTTTTGACTTTGCTAAATAAGCCACTGCCATTATGGGCTACGGTGACTCGATGCAGTGGACGGAGGTCCGCTATGGGAGACGCAGGTCGGCGTTTCCGTGAGGGTGGTGGTTATGCTGGTTCCGGGATCGGCTGCGGGACGGGATCCGTGGGATGGACAGTGCATTCCCGGTCGGTTGGAGGAGGGGACCGATTGCTAACATTATGTCTAACCCGCCAGTGCCTCCCAGGGATTTCTCTACCGCAGCTCTCGTTGGGTGCGGCCACCACGCGGAGATGGCTTCCGCCGAGGTCTTATGCGGATGTGGTCCGCCAGGCTGCTCCCGGCAATTCCGGGACCGCAGCTTTCTTCACAACGACAACGTGCTTCCCTACGGCTCGGCGCCGGGATGTTCGTGGGACCAGGCAGCAGCAGACGCCGCCGACGGATCCTCTTTTTCTGGACAGGTTCGTTCTTATTTTAAGATTATTAAAACGGTACACCATCTCCAAAATGTTAATCCACGACCAGATTATTGCGGTCCGCGGATGGTTTCCGTATGGTGGACATTTTAGCTACTATGATTAAGCCGCCATTCCCACGCAATATACATTGGATATGATCATGGGCAATGCTAAAATTGGGGCCACACCACGTTGCTCATTCTCCAAGACCACTATAAGGAGGGTTTGAGACCCTCTTGAAGTCCCTCCCAGCACAGTTACCCCGAATTGGCGGGAGGCTTTCCAGGTAGCCACGAGATGGGGAGGCGTAATCTGCCCCGAAGTTACGCAGGAGGTTTTAGACCACGCGAGGCGTTGGTTATGTCGTGTGTTGACACAGGTGCCACACCAACAGAGGGACAAGGGGATTTGGTTGATGTACGGGACAAGCGGGAGGGCCGACGAGTGTTGCAGAATGGTTGGTGCTTCCGGAGTCCCAGGCCCGGTTCTTGGAGGAAGTGGTGGAGCTTTCTTCTGAGCCCGCCTCTTCTGTGGTGCGTGACGGACCTCCTTCGTGTAGTCAGCAGGGAACCAGGTCTGTTCCGTCTGGCCCGGGACAAGAACCACAGGTACTTCTTTCCACAGCTGCTGCTGACGGAGGTGCGGCCCGAGAGCCGTGTGGGAGGTCGCCACCGGTTGGAGGGCGGTTTCGGTGGCTACGATGACAGACCATCCGCTGGGGATGCAACCGACTGGGGTTGTGCACGGGGAGGAGTTGGTTTCCCATGGTCAGACTCCACGCTCTCCTAAGGTAAGGAGGACACAGCAGCGCTCTCAGGTGCCTGTAGGGCAGGGAGCTGTGGCAGTCGGAGGCCACCCGGAGGGGGAGGCAGGGGTTTTGACTTGCTAGATGGACAAGAACTGGTAGATCTAGATTTGACCCCACATTGTCGCCTGAGGTGGAGGGTCGGGCGCCCCTGTTACATACAGTCCAGGTTCATAGGGAAAGGGGTTCACCTTCGATTGGGATCTTAGAGGATTTGGAGACTCTATTCTCCCAGAGTCCGGGGAGGCTAATACCTCTACTCCACGGACTGAGAGTTACAAACCGGTCAGACACATTCACACGAGCCGTAAACTGGTGGATTGGGGTCTTAGCGTAACTAAAAAGTGGGTGATTATTGGGGATTCCAATTTGGCCCGTATTCCTAAACACTCTATTGCCGACCTACAAATTGATAGCTATCCCGGGCGAACTTCAGACATGCTGAAGCGATTATGGCAAAAGCCACGTCCCAACTTGTGGTGGAAAAGATAGTGTTGGCATTCGGCCTTAATTGCAGGGCACAAAAGGCCAAAGAGACAGCGGTTAAACAGCTGCAGACGGCTGTCAGGATGGCGAAGAAGCAGTTTCCCTATGCAGAAATTTGGATTCCTTTAATAAACTTTTCTTCCTCCCTGCCTCTGGAGGAAAGGGAAACTTTGCAAACATTAAACGCGCATATAGCCGGAATATGCCTTTTATTGAGCCTCTGGGGATGATGATTTTCACACAGACGACGATCATATCCACTGGACGAGGGAGACGGCTCAAGCCATGCTTGCTCACTGGGTCTCAGTGTTAAACTTGAATGCCCCATAAGCCTCCTGGAGGAGGGGCGAGACGGGGTTTGCCCCCTCTTCTCTCTCGAAATGTGATCAATTTGGCCAGTAACTTTCACCTGACTAAAGACCAGCTGACTCTCTTAGATAGAGGGTTGACATTTATCCCGACGTTCAACCTAGGGCGGGGACAAAAAAATCAATTGCAATGGGATTTACAAAACTATCACAGGACAATTAAATTGGCAGTACATTTTAAAAGGGATGATTTGGATACTGATACCGTAATACCACCGTTCATGCCGAAATCTGTGTGGACTCCTTCTGAGCATAACCTACCTGATGAGGTGGGCAGGTTGGTTGTCAGAGATAATGCAGATTTCAGGAGGAGCTTTAAAATTTATAGGGAACAACCAAATTTGACACAGGGGAGATTACAGCACTCAGGGATTTAATAAACAATAGACACATTGTGATTAAGCCAGCAGACAAGGGGAGTGCTGTAGTAATCATGGGGAGAGACCAATATATGTTTGAGGTCAACCGCCAATTGCAGGACACTATTTATTACAAAAAATTGGACGAACCTATTTATTTGAAGACTATTCCTGAGGTTCATGCCATTCTTGACACTTTGAAAGAAAAGAAATTTATTACTGGGAAACAAAGACAATTTTTGAGGGGAGAGGATGATCCCAGGGAGCGTAGGTTTTATGTTTTACCTAAAATCCACAAGGATCCAGAAAAGTGGACAGTGCCGCATCAGATTCCTCCGGGGACGTCCTATAGTGTCGGATTGCGGGTCTGAAACCTACCACACGGCACAATACATTGATTATTTTCTATATCCATTATCTATTTTACACCCCTCCTATGTTAAGGATACATATCATTTTGTTGAGATTATCAAGAGTTTAAAGATCCCCAGCATGCTATGTTTTTCACTCTGGATGTGGAAAGCCTATACACTAACATTGATATCCAAACAGGGCTAAATACGGTTAAAGAATCATTTGACTCACACCCCAATTCGAGTAGACCGGATGCAGAGTTATTAAAATTATTAGAGATTAATTTGACAAAGAATGATTTTGTATTTGATGGTAAATATTATTTGCAGGTCAAGGGTACTGCTATGGGGAAGAGATTTGCCCCGGCATACGCCAACATTTTTATGGCCAAGTGGGAGGAGGGGGCTTTGGCAAAATGCGACAAGAAGCCTTTACATTATCTTCGATATCTGGATGATATCTGGGGCGTTTGGGGACACTCGGCTGATGATTTTGGAGAATTTATGGAAATTTTAAACAGCCACGACCCTTCTATTCAGCTTAAACATGTCACTGACTACCAATCAGTAGACTTTTTGGACACAACAGTATATAAGGGGGCATCATTTGCAATAACGGGACATTTAGACATTAAGGTTTTTTTCAAAAAGACGGACACACATGCTCTGCTATTCAAGACTAGTTTTCATCCCAAACACACCTTTAAGGGTCTGGTGAAGTCCCAGTTGCTGAGGTTCAGGAGGATTTGCACCCAACCGGATGGTTTCTGGGAGGCGGTGAGAACGCTGTTTGGCGCCCTGAAAGAGCGGGGTTATTCCAGGTCATTTTGAGACACTGTCTCCATACTTTTGAGGAGGTCAGACCCAGAGTGAATGCACGAATCATTCCCTGATTACTAGGTACTCGTTCATGAGCAAGATCCTGAACAGGCAAATCAAACACAATTATGAGGAATTAATAGGCAGAACTGGCATTTTACAAAATCACAGGGTTATTTGGCATTTACTAAACATAAGAATTTGAGGGATTATTTAGTTAGGGCTAAATTGGCACCGGTGCAACAGACCTCTTCTTCTAGATTATTGGCTTTTTTTACTAGTTTGAGGTTTGTTAAGAACAGAACACACAAGACTATTTACAAGATAAGTCATTCTTTTACACCACACACCACAAATTGCGTTTACATTATTTTTTGTTCAGCATGTGGAATACAGTATGTGGGTGAGACTAAAAATTCCCTTAGGATGAGAATGTGGCAACATACTCACAATATCAGACGGAAAAAGGAGTTGGATACTCCCTTGGTGAGCCACTTCATCAGGCATGGTTTGCAGAAATTACGGGTTGCTGGGTTGCAGAGTAATTCTAATTGGACTCTTAGACAGAGGAGAAATCATGAACGGCGTTGGATTTACAGATTGAGTACACTAGAACCAGCGGGTTTGAATACTAATTGGTGATGGGTTTATTGCTTATGAAAAATTTATATGGCACACAGTGGGTGGATTTGTGTTGGTGTTGGGTTGGAGGAGATTATCCCTATCCCTAACCCTAACCAGTGACCTTTGACCCCTAACCCTAACCCTAACCCTAACCCTAACCCTAACCACCTTCTAACCCTAACCCTAGTTTGTGGGGTGTGATGCTTTTTGCATAAATATATTTGTATGTCTATGTGTATCTATGGATAATGACAATGTAGTTACTATGACCTTGAACTTGTGCTTTGACTTACAGGACTGGGATTAAATGGCACGGCCTGCTGCCATTCATGCAGTAGGTCTTGCTTATTTTAGGTTACTAGGCTTCAATGCAAACTATCATGTTTGGTGTAGGTACTTTAATACTTACCTTGTGTATAACACACGTGACGTTGTTTTTGGTGGTGGGATCCTGCATGGTTGCAGAGTATTTTGTGATACACATATATATTTATATATATATATATATATATATATATATATATTTATTTATTTTTTTGTTTTTCTTTAAACCTCTTCAGGAGAAAACGTTTCAATATCTGTAGTCATGTTAAGATGTTTACTTAACTCACTCTGCTGTGCTGTTTGCTGGTTGTGGCACCTGTGGGGAGAACATAAGAAGGACGGTCAAAAGAAAACATAGAAACAATTAAACAATGAAACAATGAAAACACTGATACTTACCATTGTGTATGCTAAAAGTGATGTTGTTTTTGGTGGTGGGATTCTACATGGCTGCAAAGTATCTTGTGGTAATCTTTTTATTTTTTCATCCATTCCTCATTTGGGGAAAATATTTTCATATATATTTTTAGTCATGTCAAGATGTGTACTTACCTCACTCTGCTGCTTTGCTTGCTTGTCACTGCACCTGTGGAGAGAGAAAAAAAGATAAAAATATAAAAAGAGAAAAAACAACATAAAACATAAAAAGAAAAAAAGTAATACTTACCTCTGTGCCTACTAAATGCGATGTTGTTTTTGGTGGTGGGATTCTTGTTGAATGTTTTACTTTTTAGAGGTATTGTCCGTTTAATTTTGTTATACACTGTGATGTGTGTATGCTGTCTGCAATTGCGCCCGGACTGCTTTACCTGTGACACCGTAGGGCGGTCCACAGCTGCGCCCGGACTGATTTGACTGCGACACGGAGTGACGTCATCATCCCCGCGCGGCGCACCAGGAGTGACGCGCCTATTGACGGACATGTGCGGAGACTGCTCAGTCTTGCGCTATTTCGGACACAGACACATGTGCGCACTTGGAGCTCTTTATTAGACATTGTGCCCTCGCCTGAGGAAGACTCTAGGAGTCGAAACGTCGCGATTTGGGCACTTTATTGCTTGTCTTTTGGACTATTTCGTCGGAAAACGCAAGTATATTGCTGTATTTATTTTTTGAAAAATAGTTTGTTACTAGCAGCCACTTTTCTTTTCGAGCACTGCTTCGACAGTCATTTCTTTTCTTGCTGCACTTACCTGTTTTGTTTTTTGGTGTTTTATTTAATAAATTTTTGGCTTTTTAGTACGGGCTCACAGTTTGATTATTTTTTTGACTTTGCTAAATAAGCCACTGCCATTATGGGCTACGGTGACTCGATGCAGTGGACGGAGGTCCGCTATGGGAGACGAGGTCGGCGTTTCCGTGAGGGTGGTGGTTATGCTGGTTCCGGGGATCGGCTGCGGACGGGATCCCGTGGGATGGACAGTGCATTCCCGGTCGGTTGGAGGAGGGGACCGATTGCTAACATTATGTCTAACCCGCCAGTGCCTCCCAGGGATTTCTCTACCGCAGCTCGTTCGGTGCGGCCACCACGCGGAGATGGCTTCCGCCGAGGTCTTATGCGGATGTGGTCCGCCAGGCTGCTCCCGGCAATTCCGGGACCGCAGCTTTCTTCACAACGACAACGTGCTTCCTACGGCTCGGCGCCGGGATGTTCGTGGGACCAGGCAGCAGCAGACGCGCCGACGGATCCTCTTTTTCTGGACAGGTTCGTTCTTATTTTAAGATTATTAAAACGGTACACCATCTCCAAAATGTTAATCCACGACCAGATTATTGCGGTCCGCGGATGGTTTCCGTATGGTGGACATTTTAGCTACTATGATTAAGCCGCCATTCCACGCAATATACATTGGATATGATCATGGGCAATGCTAAAAATTGGGGCCACACCACGTTGCTCATTCTCCAAGACCACTATAAGGAGGGTTTGGAGACCCTCTTGAAGTCCCTCCCAGCACAGTTACCCCGAATTGGCGGGAGGCTTTCCAGGTAGCCACGAGATGGGCGAGGCGTAATCTGCCCCGAGTTACGCAGGAGGTTTTAGACCACGCTGGAGGCGTTGGTTATGTCGTGTGTTGACACAGGTGCCACACCAACAGAGGGACAAGGGATTTGGTTGATGTACGGGACAAGCGGGAGGGCCGACGAGTGTTGCAGAATGGTTCGGTGCTTCCGGAGTCCCAGGCCCGGTTCTTGGAGGAAGTGGTGGAGCTTTCTTCTGAGCCCGCCTCTTCTGTGGTGCGTGACGGACCTCCTTCGTGTAGTCAGCAGGGAACCAGGTCTGTTCCGTCTGGCCCGGGACAAGAACCACAGGTACTTCTTTCCACAGCTGCTGCTGACGGAGGTGCGGCCCGAGCCGTGTGGGAGGTCGCCACCGGTTGGAGGGCCGGTTTCGGTGGCTACGATGACAGACCATCCGCTGGGGATGCAACCGACTGGGGTTGTGCACGGGAGGAGTTGGTTTCCCATGGTCAGACTCCACGCTCTCCTAAGGTAAGGAGGACACAGCAGCGCTCTCAGGTGCCTGTAGGGCAGGGAGCTGTGGCAGTCGGAGGCCACCCGGAGGGGGAGGCAGGGGTTTTGACTTGCTAGATGGACAAGAACTGGTAGATCTAGATTTGACCCCCACATTGTCGCCTGAGGTGGAGGGTCGGGCGCCCCTGTTACATACAGTCCAGGTTCATAGGAAAGGGGTTCACCTTCGATTGGGATCTTAGAGGATTTGGAGACTCTATTCTCCCAGAGTCGGGGAGGCTAATACCTCTACTCCACGGACTGAGAGTTACAAACCGGTCAGACACATTCACACGAGCCGTAAACTGGTGGATTGGGGTCTTAGCGTAACTAAAAAGTGGGTGATTATTGGGGATTCCAATTTGGCCCGTATTCCTAAACACTCTATTGCCGACCTACAAATTGATAGCTATCCCGGGCGAACTTCAGACATGCTGAAGCGATTATGGCAAAAGCCACGTCCCAACTTGTGGTGGAAAAGATAGTGTTGGCATTCGGCCTTAATTGCAGGGCACAAAAGGCCAAAGAGACAGCGGTTAAACAGCTGCAGACGGCTGTCAGGATGGCGAAGAAGCAGTTTCCCTATGCAGAAATTTGGATTCCTTTAATAAACTTTTCTTCCTCCCTGCCTCTGGAGGAAAGGGAAACTTTGCAAACATTAAACGCGCATATAGCCCGGAATATGCCTTTTATTGAGCCTCTGGGGATGATGATTTTCACACAGACGACGATCATATCCACTGGACGAGGGAGACGGCTCAAGCCATGCTTGCTCACTGGGTCTCAGTGTTAAACTTGAATGCCCCATAAGCCTCCTGGAGGAGGGGCGAGACGGGGTTTGCCCCTCTTCTCTCTCGAAATGTGATCAATTTGGCCAGTAACTTTCACCTGACTAAAGACCAGCTGACTCTCTTAGATAGAGGGTTGACATTTATCCCGACGTTCAACCTAGGGCGGGGACAAAAAAATCAATTGCAATGGGATTTACAAAACTATCACAGGACAATTAAATTGGCAGTACATTTTAAAAGGGATGATTTGGATACTGATACCGTAATACCACCGTTCATGCCGAAATCTGTGTGGACTCCTTCTGAGCATAACCTACCTGATGAGGTGGGCAGGTTGGTTGTCAGAGATAATGCAGATTTCAGGAGGAGCTTTAAAATTTATAGGGAACAACCAAATTTGACACAGGGGAGATTACAGCACTCAGGGATTTAATAAACAATAGACACATTGTGATTAAGCCAGCAGACAAGGGGAGTGCTGTAGTAATCATGGGGAGAGACCAATATATGTTTGAGGTCAACCGCCAATTGCAGGACACTATTTATTACAAAAATTGGACGAACCTATTTATTTGAAGACTATTCCTGAGGTTCATGCCATTCTTGACACTTTGAAAGAAAAGAAATTTATTACTGGGAAACAAAGACAATTTTTGAGGGAGAGGATGATCCCAGGGAGCGTAGGTTTTATGTTTTACCTAAAATCCACAAGGATCCAGAAAAGTGGACAGTGCCGCATCAGATTCCTCCGGGACGTCCTATAGTGTCGGATTGCGGGTCTGAAACCTACCACACGGCACAATACATTGATTATTTTCTATATCCATTATCTATTTTACACCCCTCCTATGTTAAGGATACATATCATTTTGTTGAGATTATCAAGAGTTTAAAGATCCCCCAGCATGCTATGTTTTTCACTCTGGATGTGGAAAGCCTATACACTAACATTGATATCCAAACAGGGCTAAATACGGTTAAAGAATCATTTGACTCACACCCCAATTCGAGTAGACCGGATGCAGAGTTATTAAAATTATTAGAGATTAATTTGACAAAGAATGATTTTGTATTTGATGGTAAATATTATTTGCAGGTCAAGGGTACTGCTATGGGGAAGAGATTTGCCCGGCATACGCCAACATTTTTATGGCCAAGTGGGAGGAGGGGCTTTGGCAAAATGCGACAAGAAGCCTTTACATTATCTTCGATATCTGGATGATATCTGGGGCGTTTGGGGACACTCGGCTGATGATTTTGGAGAATTTATGGAAATTTTAAACAGCCACGACCCTTCTATTCAGCTTAAACATGTCACTGACTACCAATCAGTAGACTTTTTGGACACAACAGTATATAAGGGGGCATCATTTGCAATAACGGGACATTTAGACATTAAGGTTTTTTTCAAAAGACGGACACACATGCTCTGCTATTCAAGACTAGTTTTCATCCCAAACACACCTTTAAGGGTCTGGTGAAGTCCCAGTTGCTGAGGTTCAGGAGGATTTGCACCCAACCGGATGGTTTCTGGGAGGCGGTGAGAACGCTGTTTGGCGCCCTGAAAGAGCGGGGTTATTCCAGGTCATTTTGAGACACTGTCTCCATACTTTTGAGGAGGTCAGACCCAGAGTGAATGCACGAATCATTCCCCTGATTACTAGGTACTCGTTCATGAGCAAGATCCTGAACAGGCAAATCAAACACAATTATGAGGAATTAATAGGCAGAACTGGCATTTTACAAAATCACAGGGTTATTTCGGCATTTACTAAACATAAGAATTTGAGGGATTATTTAGTTAGGGCTAAATTGGCACCGGTGCAACAGACCTCTTCTTCTAGATTATTGGCTTTTTACTAGTTTGAGGTTTGTTAAGAACAGAACACACAAGACTATTTACAAGATAAGTCATTCTTTTACACCACACACCACAAATTGCGTTTACATTATTTTTTGTTCAGCATGTGGAATACAGTATGTGGGTGAGACTAAAAATTCCCTTAGGATGAGAATGTGGCAACATACTCACAATATCAGACGGAAAAAGGAGTTGGATACTCCTTGGTGAGCCACTTCATCAGGCATGGTTTGCAGAAATTACGGGTTGCTGGGTTGCAGAGTAATTCTAATTGGACTCTTAGACAGAGGAGAAATCATGAACGGCGTTGGATTTACAGATTGAGTACACTAGAACCAGCGGGTTTGAATACTAATTGGTGATGGGTTTATTGCTTATGAAAAATTTATATGGCACACAGTGGGTGGATTTGTGTTGGTGTTGGGTTGGAGGAGATTATCCCTATCCCTAACCCTAACCAGTGACCTTTGACCCCTAACCCTAACCCTAACCCTAACCCTAACCCTAACCACCTTCTAACCCTAACCCTAGTTTGTGGGGTGTGATGCTTTTTGCATAAATATATTTGTATGTCTATGTGTATCTATGGATAATGACAATGTAGTTACTATGACCTTGAACTTGTGCTTTGACTTACAGGACTGGGATTAAATGGCACGGCCTGCTGCCATTCATGCAGTAGGTCTTGCTTATTTTAGGTTACTAGGCTTCAATGCAAACTATCATGTTTGGTGTAGGTACTTTAATACTTACCTTGTGTATAACACACGTGACGTTGTTTTTGGTGGTGGGATCCTGCATGGTTGCAGAGTATTTTGTGATACACATATATATTTATATATATATATATATATATATATATATATATATTTATTTATTTTTTTGTTTTTCTTTAAACCTCTTCAGGAGAAAACGTTTCAATATCTGTAGTCATGTTAAGATGTTTACTTAACTCACTCTGCTGTGCTGTTTGCTGGTTGTGGCACCTGTGGGGAGAACATAAGAAGGACGGTCAAAAGAAAACATAGAAACAATTAAACAATGAAACAATGAAAACACTGATACTTACCATTGTGTATGCTAAAAGTGATGTTGTTTTTGGTGGTGGGATTCTACATGGCTGCAAAGTATCTTGTGGTAATCTTTTTATTTTTTCATCCATTCCTCATTTGGGGAAAATATTTTCATATATATTTTTAGTCATGTCAAGATGTGTACTTACCTCACTCTGCTGCTTTGCTTGCTTGTCACTGCACCTGTGGAGAGAGAGAAAAAGATAAAAAATATAAAAGAGAAAAACAACATAAAACATAAAAAAGAAAAAGTAATACTTACCTCTGTGCCTACTAAATGCGATGTTGTTTTTGGTGGTGGGATTCTTGTTGAATGTTTTACTTTTTAGAGGTATTGTCCGTTTAATTTTGTTATACACTGTGATGTGTGTATGCTGTCTGCAATTGCGCCGGACTGCTTTACCTGTGACACCGTAGGGCGGTCCACAGCTGCGCCCGGACTGATTTGACTGCGACACGGAGTGACGTCATCATCCCGCGCGGCGCACCAGGAGTGACGCGCCTATTGACGGACATGTGCGGAGACTGCTCAGTCTTGCGCTATTTCGGACACAGACACATGTGCGCACTTGGAGCTCTTTATTAGACATTGTGCCCTCGCCTGAGGAAGACTCTAGGAGTCGAAACGTCGCGATTTGGGCACTTTATTGCTTGTCTTTTGGACTATTTCGTCGGAAAACGCAAGTATATTGCTGTATTTATTTTTTGAAAAATAGTTTGTTACTAGCAGCCACTTTTCTTTTCGAGCACTGCTTCGACAGTCATTTCTTTTCTTGCTGCACTTACCTGTTTTGTTTTTTGGTGTTTTATTTAATAAATTTTTGGCTTTTTAGTACGGGCTCACAGTTTGATTATTTTTTTGACTTTGCTAAATAAGCCACTGCCATTATGGGCTACGGTGACTCGATGCAGTGGACGGAGGTCCGCTATGGGAGACGAGGTCGGCGTTTCCGTGAGGGTGGTGGTTATGCTGGTTCGGGGATCGGCTGCGGACGGGATCCCGTGGGATGGACAGTGCATTCCCGGTCGGTTGGAGGAGGGACCGATTGCTAACATTATGTCTAACCCGCCAGTGCCTCCCAGGGATTTCTCTACCGCAGCTCGTTGGTGCGGCCACCACGCGGAGATGGCTTCCGCCCGAGGTCTTATGCGGATGTGGTCCGCCAGGCTGCTCCCGGCAATTCCGGGACCGCAGCTTTCTTCACAACGACAACGTGCTTCCCTACGGCTCGGCGCCGGGATGTTCGTGGGACCAGGCAGCAGCAGACGCCCCGACGGATCCTCTTTTTCTGGACAGGTTCGTTCTTATTTTAAGATTATTAAAACGGTACACCATCTCCAAAATGTTAATCCACGACCAGATTATTGCGGTCCGCGGATGGTTTCCGTATGGTGGACATTTTAGCTACTATGATTAAGCCGGCCATTCCCACGCAATATACATTGGATATGATCATGGGCAATGCTAAAAATTGGGGCCACACCACGTTGCTCATTCTCCAAGACCACTATAAGGAGGGTTTGGAGACCCTCTTGAAGTCCCTCCCAGCACAGTTACCCCGAATTGGCGGGAGGCTTTCCAGGTAGCCACGAGATGGGCGAGGCGTAATCTGCCCCGAGTTACGCAGGAGGTTTTAGACCACGCGAGGCGTTGGTTATGTCGTGTGTTGACACAGGTGCCACACCAACAGAGGGACAAGGGGATTTGGTTGATGTACGGGACAAGCGGGAGGGCCGACGAGTGTTGCAGAATGGTTCGGTGCTTCCGGAGTCCCAGGCCCGGTTCTTGGAGGAAGTGGTGGAGCTTTCTTCTGAGCCCGCCTCTTCTGTGGTGCGTGACGGACCTCCTTCGTGTAGTCAGCAGGGAACCAGGTCTGTTCCGTCTGGCCCGGGACAAGAACCACAGGTACTTCTTTCCACAGCTGCTGCTGACGGAGGTGCGGCCCGAGAGCCGTGTGGGGAGGTCGCCACCGGTTGGAGGGCCGGTTTCGGTGGCTACGATGACAGACCATCCGCTGGGGATGCAACCGACTGGGGGTTGTGCACGGGAGGAGTTGGTTTCCCATGGTCAGACTCCACGCTCTCCTAAGGTAAGGAGGACACAGCAGCGCTCTCAGGTGCCTGTAGGGCAGGGAGCTGTGGCAGTCGGAGGCCACCCGGAGGGGGAGGCAGGGGGTTTTGACTTGCTAGATGGACAAGAACTGGTAGATCTAGATTTGACCCCCACATTGTCGCCTGAGGTGGAGGGTCGGGCGCCCCTGTTACATACAGTCCAGGTTCATAGGGAAAGGGGTTCACCTTCGATTGGGATCTTAGAGGATTTGGAGACTCTATTCTCCCAGAGTCCGGGGGAGGCTAATACCTCTACTCCACGGACTGAGAGTTACAAACCGGTCAGACACATTCACACGAGCCGTAAACTGGTGGATTGGGGTCTTAGCGTAACTAAAAAGTGGGTGATTATTGGGGATTCCAATTTGGCCCGTATTCCTAAACACTCTATTGCCGACCTACAAATTGATAGCTATCCCGGGGCGAACTTCAGACATGCTGAAGCGATTATGGCAAAAGCCACGTCCCAACTTGTGGTGGAAAAGATAGTGTTGGCATTCGGCCTTAATTGCAGGGCACAAAAGGCCAAAGAGACAGCGGTTAAACAGCTGCAGACGGCTGTCAGGATGGCGAAGAAGCAGTTTCCCTATGCAGAAATTTGGATTCCTTTAATAAACTTTTCTTCCTCCCTGCCTCTGGAGGAAAGGGAAACTTTGCAAACATTAAACGCGCATATAGCCCGGAATATGCCTTTTATTGAGCCTCTGGGGATGATGATTTTCACACAGGAGCGATCATATCCACTGGACGAGGGGAGACGGCTCAAGCCATGCTTGCTCACTGGGTCTCAGTGTTAAACTTGAATGCCCCATAAGCCTCCTGGAGGAGGGGCGAGACGGGGTTTGCCCCCCTCTTCTCTCTCGAAATGTGATCAATTTGGCCAGTAACTTTCACCTGACTAAAGACCAGCTGACTCTCTTAGATAGAGGGTTGACATTTATCCCGACGTTCAACCTAGGGCGGGGACAAAAAAATCAATTGCAATGGGATTTACAAAACTATCACAGGACAATTAAATTGGCAGTACATTTTAAAAGGGATGATTTGGATACTGATACCGTAATACCACCGTTCATGCCGAAATCTGTGTGGACTCCTTCTGAGCATAACCTACCTGATGAGGTGGGCAGGTTGGTTGTCAGAGATAATGCAGATTTCAGGAGGAGCTTTAAAATTTATAGGGAACAACCAAATTTGACACAGGGGGAGATTACAGCACTCAGGGATTTAATAAACAATAGACACATTGTGATTAAGCCAGCAGACAAGGGAGTGCTGTAGTAATCATGGGGAGAGACCAATATATGTTTGAGGTCAACCGCCAATTGCAGGACACTATTTATTACAAAAAATTGGACGAACCTATTTATTTGAAGACTATTCCTGAGGTTCATGCCATTCTTGACACTTTGAAAGAAAAGAAATTTATTACTGGGAAACAAAGACAATTTTTGAGGGGAGAGGATGATCCCAGGGAGCGTAGGTTTTATGTTTTACCTAAAATCCACAAGGATCCAGAAAAGTGGACAGTGCCGCATCAGATTCCTCCGGGACGTCCTATAGTGTCGGATTGCGGGTCTGAAACCTACCACACGGCACAATACATTGATTATTTTCTATATCCATTATCTATTTTACACCCCTCCTATGTTAAGGATACATATCATTTTGTTGAGATTATCAAGAGTTTAAAGATCCCCAGCATGCTATGTTTTTCACTCTGGATGTGGAAAGCCTATACACTAACATTGATATCCAAACAGGGCTAAATACGGTTAAAGAATCATTTGACTCACACCCCAATTCGAGTAGACCGGATGCAGAGTTATTAAAATTATTAGAGATTAATTTGACAAAGAATGATTTTGTATTTGATGGTAAATATTATTTGCAGGTCAAGGGTACTGCTATGGGGAAGAGATTTGCCCGGCATACGCCAACATTTTTATGGCCAAGTGGGAGGAGGGGGCTTTGGCAAAATGCGACAAGAAGCCTTTACATTATCTTCGATATCTGGATGATATCTGGGGCGTTTGGGGACACTCGGCTGATGATTTTGGAGAATTTATGGAAATTTTAAACAGCCACGACCCTTCTATTCAGCTTAAACATGTCACTGACTACCAATCAGTAGACTTTTGGACACAACAGTATATAAGGGGGCATCATTTGCAATAACGGGACATTTAGACATTAAGGTTTTTTTCAAAAAAGACGGACACACATGCTCTGCTATTCAAGACTAGTTTTCATCCCAAACACACCTTTAAGGGTCTGGTGAAGTCCCAGTTGCTGAGGTTCAGGAGGATTTGCACCCAACCGGATGGTTTCTGGGAGGCGGTGAGAACGCTGTTTGGCGCCCTGAAAGAGCGGGGTTATTCCAGGTCATTTTTGAGACACTGTCTCCATACTTTTGAGGAGGTCAGACCCAGAGTGAATGCACGAATCATTCCCCTGATTACTAGGTACTCGTTCATGAGCAAGATCCTGAACAGGCAAATCAAACACAATTATGAGGAATTAATAGGCAGAACTGGCATTTTACAAAATCACAGGGTTATTTCGGCATTTACTAAACATAAGAATTTGGGATTATTTAGTTAGGGCTAAATTGGCACCGGTGCAACAGACCTCTTCTTCTAGATTATTGGCTTTTTTACTAGTTTGAGGTTTGTTAAGAACAGAACACACAAGACTATTTACAAGATAAGTCATTCTTTTACACCACACACCACAAATTGCGTTTACATTATTTTTTGTTCAGCATGTGGAATACAGTATGTGGGTGAGACTAAAAATTCCCTTAGGATGAGAATGTGGCAACATACTCACAATATCAGACGGAAAAAGGAGTTGGATACTCCCTTGGTGAGCCACTTCATCAGGCATGGTTTGCAGAAATTACGGGTTGCTGGGTTGCAGAGTAATTCTAATTGGACTCTTAGACAGAGGAGAAATCATGAACGGCGTTGGATTTACAGATTGAGTACACTAGAACCAGCGGGTTTGAATACTAATTGGTGATGGGTTTATTGCTTATGAAAAATTTATATGGCACACAGTGGGTGGATTTGTGTTGGTGTTGGGTTGGAGGAGATTATCCCTATCCCTAACCCTAACCAGTGACCTTTGACCCCTAACCCTAACCCTAACCCTAACCCTAACCCTAACCCTAACCACCTTCTAACCCTAACCCTAGTTTGTGGGGGTGTGATGCTTTTTTGCATAAATATATTTGTATGTCTATGTGTATCTATGGATAATGACAATGTAGTTACTATGACCTTGAACTTGTGCTTTGACTTACAGGACTGGGATTAAATGGCACGGCCTGCTGCCATTCATGCAGTAGGTCTTGCTTATTTTAGGTTACTAGGCTTCAATGCAAACTATCATGTTTGGTGTAGGTACTTTAATACTTACCTTGTGTATAACACACGTGACGTTGTTTTTGGTGGTGGGATCCTGCATGGTTGCAGAGTATTTTGTGATACACATATATATTTATATATATATATATATATATATATATATATTTATTTATTTTTTGTTTTTCTTTAAACCTCTTCAGGAGAAAACGTTTCAATATCTGTAGTCATGTTAAGATGTTTACTTAACTCACTCTGCTGTGCTGTTTGCTGGTTGTGGCACCTGTGGGGAGAACATAAGAAGGACGGTCAAAAGAAAACATAGAAACAATTAAACAATGAAACAATGAAAACACTGATACTTACCATTGTGTATGCTAAAAGTGATGTTGTTTTTGGTGGTGGGATTCTACATGGCTGCAAAGTATCTTGTGGTAATCTTTTTATTTTTTCATCCATTCCTCATTTGGGAAAATATTTTCATATATATTTTTAGTCATGTCAAGATGTGTACTTACCTCACTCTGCTGCTTTGCTTGCTTGTCACTGCACCTGTGGAGAGAGAGAAAAAAAGATAAAAAATATAAAAAAGAGAAAAAACAACATAAAACATAAAAAAGAAAAAAGTAATACTTACCTCTGTGCCTACTAAATGCGATGTTGTTTTTGGTGGTGGGATTCTTGTTGAATGTTTTACTTTTTTAGAGGTATTGTCCGTTTAATTTTGTTATACACTGTGATGTGTGTATGCTGTCTGCAATTGCGCCCGGACTGCTTTACCTGTGACACCGTAGGGGCGGTCCACAGCTGCGCCCGGACTGATTTGACTGCGACACGGAGTGACGTCATCATCCCGCGCGGCGCACCAGGAGTGACGCGCCTATTGACGGACATGTGCGGAGACTGCTCAGTCTTGCGCTATTTCGGACACAGACACATGTGCGCACTTGGAGCTCTTTATTAGACATTGTGCCTCGCCTGAGGAAGACTCTAGGAGTCGAAACGTCGCGATTTGGGCACTTTATTGCTTGTCTTTTGGACTATTTCGTCGGAAAACGCAAGTATATTGCTGTATTTATTTTTTGAAAAATAGTTTGTTACTAGCAGCCACTTTTCTTTTCGAGCACTGCTTCGACAGTCATTTCTTTTCTTGCTGCACTTACCTGTTTTGTTTTTGGTGTTTTATTTAATAAATTTTTGGCTTTTTAGTGCGGGCTCACAGTTTGATTATTTTTTTGACTTTGCTAAATAAGCCACTGCCATTATAGGCTACGGTGACTCGATGCAGTGGACGGAGGTCCGCTATGGGAGACGCAGGTCGGCGTTTCCGTGAGGGTGGTGGTTATGCTGGTTCCGGGATCGGCTGCGGGACGGGATCCCGTGGGATGGACAGTGCATTCCCGGTCGGTTGGAGGAGGGGACCGATTGCTAACATTATGTCTAACCCGCCAGTGCCTCCCAGGGATTTCTCTACCGCAGCTCGTTCGGTGCGGCCACCACGCGGAGATGGCTTCCGCCGAGGTCTTATGCGGATGTGGTCCGCCAGGCTGCTCCCCGGCAATTCGGGACCGCAGCTTTCTTCACAACGACAACGTGCTTCCTACGGCTCGGCGCGGGATGTTCGTGGGACCAGGCAGCAGCAGCGCCGCCGACGGATCCTCTTTTTCTGGACAGGTTCGTTCTTATTTTAAGATTATTAAAACGGTACACCATCTCCAAAATGTTAATCCACGACCAGATTATTGCGGTCCGCGGATGGTTTCCCGTATGGTGGACATTTTAGCTACTATGATTAAGCCGGCCATTCCCACGCAATATACATTGGATATGATCATGGGCAATGCTAAAAATTGGGGCCACACCACGTTGCTCATTCTCCAAGACCACTATAAGGAGGGTTTGGAGACCCTCTTGAAGTCCCTCCCAGCACAGTTACCCCGAATTGGCGGGAGGCTTTCCAGGTAGCCACGAGATGGGCGAGGCGTAATCTGCCCCGAGTTACGCAGGAGGTTTTAGACCACGCGGAGGCGTTGGTTATGTCGTGTGTTGACACAGGTGCCACACCAACAGAGGGACAAGGGATTTGGTTGATGTACGGGACAAGCGGGAGGGCGGCGAGTGTTGCAGAATGGTTCGGTGCTTCCGGAGTCCCAGGCCCGGTTCTTGGAGGAAGTGGTGGAGCTTTCTTCTGAGCCCGCCTCTTCTGTGGTGCGTGACGGACCTCCTTCGTGTAGTCAGCAGGGAACCAGGTCTGTTCCGTCTGGCCCGGGACAAGAACCACAGGTACTTCTTTCCACAGCTGCTGCTGACGGAGGTGCGGCCCGAGAGCCGTGTGGGAGGTCGCCACGGTTGGAGGGCGGTTTCGGTGGCTACGATGACAGACCATCCGCTGGGGATGCAACCGACTGGGGTTGTGCACGGGGAGGAGTTGGTTTCCCATGGTCAGACTCCACGCTCTCCTAAGGTAAGGAGGACACAGCAGCGCTCTCAGGTGCCTGTAGGGCAGGGAGCTGTGGCAGTCGGAGGCCACCCGGAGGGGGAGGCAGGGGTTTTGACTTGCTAGATGGACAAGAACTGGTAGATCTAGATTTGACCCCACATTGTCGCCTGAGGTGGAGGGTCGGGCGCCCCTGTTACATACAGTCCAGGTTCATAGGGAAAGGGGTTCACCTTCGATTGGGATCTTAGAGGATTTGGAGACTCTATTCTCCCAGAGTCCGGGAGGCTAATACCTCTACTCCACGGACTGAGAGTTACAAACCGGTCAGACACATTCACACGAGCCGTAAACTGGTGGATTGGGGTCTTAGCGTAACTAAAAAGTGGGTGATTATTGGGGATTCCAATTTGGCCCGTATTCCTAAACACTCTATTGCCGACCTACAAATTGATAGCTATCCCGGGCGAACTTCAGACATGCTGAAGCGATTATGGCAAAAGCCACGTCCCAACTTGTGGTGGAAAAGATAGTGTTGGCATTCGGCCTTAATTGCAGGGCACAAAAGGCCAAAGAGACAGCGGTTAAACAGCTGCAGACGGCTGTCAGGATGGCGAAGAAGCAGTTTCCTATGCAGAAATTTGGATTCCTTTAATAAACTTTTCTTCCTCCCTGCCTCTGGAGGAAAGGGAAACTTTGCAAACATTAAACGCGCATATAGCCGGAATATGCCTTTTATTGAGCCTCTGGGGATGATGATTTTCACACAGGCAGCGATCATATCCACTGGACGGGAGACGGCTCAAGCCATGCTTGCTCACTGGGTCTCAGTGTTAAACTTGAATGCCCCATAAGCCTCCTGGAGAGGGGCGAGACGGGGTTTGCCCCCTCTTCTCTCTCGAAATGTGATCAATTTGGCCAGTAACTTTCACCTGACTAAAGACCAGCTGACTCTCTTAGATAGAGGGTTGACATTTATCCCGACGTTCAACCTAGGGCGGGGACAAAAAAATCAATTGCAATGGGATTTACAAAACTATCACAGGACAATTAAATTGGCAGTACATTTTAAAAGGGATGATTTGGATACTGATACCGTAATACCACCGTTCATGCGAAATCTGTGTGGACTCCTTCTGAGCATAACCTACCTGATGAGGTGGGCAGGTTGGTTGTCAGAGATAATGCAGATTTCAGGAGGAGCTTTAAAATTTATAGGGAACAACCAAATTTGACACAGGGGAGATTACAGCACTCAGGGATTTAATAAACAATAGACACATTGTGATTAAGCCAGCAGACAAGGGGAGTGCTGTAGTAATCATGGGGAGAGACCAATATATGTTTGAGGTCAACCGCCAATTGCAGGACACTATTTATTACAAAAAATTGGACGAACCTATTTATTTGAAGACTATTCCTGAGGTTCATGCCATTCTTGACACTTTGAAAGAAAAGAAATTTATTACTGGGAAACAAAGACAATTTTTGAGGGGAGAGGATGATCCCAGGGAGCGTAGGTTTTATGTTTTACCTAAAATCCACAAGGATCCAGAAAAGTGGACAGTGCCGCATCAGATTCCTCCGGGACGTCCTATAGTGTCGGATTGCGGGTCTGAAACCTACCACACGGCACAATACATTGATTATTTTCTATATCCATTATCTATTTTACACCCTCCTATGTTAAGGATACATATCATTTTGTTGAGATTATCAAGAGTTTAAAGATCCCCCAGCATGCTATGTTTTTCACTCTGGATGTGGAAAGCCTATACACTAACATTGATATCCAAACAGGGCTAAATACGGTTAAAGAATCATTTGACTCACACCCCAATTCGAGTAGACCGGATGCAGAGTTATTAAAATTATTAGAGATTAATTTGACAAAGAATGATTTTGTATTTGATGGTAAATATTATTTGCAGGTCAAGGGTACTGCTATGGGGAAGAGATTTGCCCCGGCATACGCCAACATTTTTATGGCCAAGTGGGAGGAGGGGGCTTTGGCAAAATGCGACAAGAAGCCTTTACATTATCTTCGATATCTGGATGATATCTGGGGCGTTTGGGGACACTCGGCTGATGATTTTGGAGAATTTATGGAAATTTTAAACAGCCACGACCCTTCTATTCAGCTTAAACATGTCACTGACTACCAATCAGTAGACTTTTGGACACAACAGTATATAAGGGGGCATCATTTGCAATAACGGGACATTTAGACATTAAGGTTTTTTTCAAAAAGACGGACACACATGCTCTGCTATTCAAGACTAGTTTTCATCCCAAACACACCTTTAAGGGTCTGGTGAAGTCCCAGTTGCTGAGGTTCAGGAGGATTTGCACCCAACCGGATGGTTTCTGGGAGGCGGTGAGAACGCTGTTTGGCGCCCTGAAAGAGCGGGGTTATTCCAGGTCATTTTTGAGACACTGTCTCCATACTTTTGAGGAGGTCAGACCCAGAGTGAATGCACGAATCATTCCCCTGATTACTAGGTACTCGTTCATGAGCAAGATCCTGAACAGGCAAATCAAACACAATTATGAGGAATTAATAGGCAGAACTGGCATTTTACAAAATCACAGGGTTATTTCGGCATTTACTAAACATAAGAATTTGAGGGATTATTTAGTTAGGGCTAAATTGGCACCGTGCAACAGACCTCTTCTTCTAGATTATTGGCTTTTTACTAGTTTGAGGTTTGTTAAGAACAGAACACACAAGACTATTTACAAGATAAGTCATTCTTTTACACCACACACCACAAATTGCGTTTACATTATTTTTGTTCAGCATGTGGAATACAGTATGTGGGTGAGACTAAAAATTCCCTTAGGATGAGAATGTGGCAACATACTCACAATATCAGACGGAAAAAGGAGTTGGATACTCCCTTGGTGAGCCACTTCATCAGGCATGGTTTGCAGAAATTACGGGTTGCTGGGTTGCAGAGTAATTCTAATTGGACTCTTAGACAGAGGAGAAATCATGAACGGCGTTGGATTTACAGATTGAGTACACTAGAACCAGCGGGTTTGAATACTAATTGGTGATGGGTTTATTGCTTATGAAAAATTTATATGGCACACAGTGGGTGGATTTGTGTTGGTGTTGGGTTGGAGGAGATTATCCCTATCCCTAACCCTAACCAGTGACCTTTGACCCCTAACCCTAACCCTAACCCTAACCTAACCCTAACCACCTTCTAACCCTAACCCTAGTTTGTGGGGGTGTGATGCTTTTTGCATAAATATATTTGTATGTCTATGTGTATCTATGGATAATGACAATGTAGTTACTATGACCTTGAACTTGTGCTTTGACTTACAGGACTGGGATTAAATGGCACGGCCTGCTGCCATTCATGCAGTAGGTCTTGCTTATTTTAGGTTACTAGGCTTCAATGCAAACTATCATGTTTGGTGTAGGTACTTTAATACTTACCTTGTGTATAACACACGTGGCGTTGTTTTTGGTGGTGGGATCCTGCATGGTTGCAGAGTATTTTGTGATACACATATATATTTATATATATATATATATATATATATATATATATTTATTTATTTTTTGTTTTTCTTTAAACCTCTTCAGGAGAAAACGTTTCAATATCTGTAGTCATGTTAAGATGTTTACTTAACTCACTCTGCTGTGCTGTTTGCTGGTTGTGGCACCTGTGGGGAGAACATAAGAAGGACGGTCAAAAGAAAACATAGAAACAATTAAACAATGAAACAATGAAAACACTGATACTTACCATTGTGTATGCTAAAAGTGATGTTGTTTTTGGTGGTGGATTCTACATGGCTGCAAAGTATCTTGTGGTAATCTTTTTATTTTTTCATCCATTCCTCATTTGGGGAAAATATTTTCATATATATTTTTAGTCATGTCAAGATGTGTACTTACCTCACTCTGCTGCTTTGCTTGCTTGTCACTGCACCTGTGGAGAGAGAGAAAAAAAAGATAAAAAATATAAAAAGAGAAAAAACAACATAAAACATAAAAAAGAAAAAGTAATACTTACCTCTGTGCCTACTAAATGCGATGTTGTTTTTGGTGGTGGGATTCTTGTTGAATGTTTTACTTTTTAGAGGTATTGTCCGTTTAATTTTGTTATACACTGTGATGTGTGTATGCTGTCTGCAATTGCGCCGGACTGCTTTACCTGTGACACCGTAGGGGCGGTCCACAGCTGCGCCGGACTGATTTGACTGCGACACGGAGTGACGCGTCATCATCCCGTGGCGCACCAGGAGTGACGCGCCTATTGACGGACATGTGCGGAGACTGCTCAGTCTTGCGCTATTTCGGACACAGACACATGTGCGCACTTGGAGCTCTTTATTAGACATTGTGCCTCGCCTGAGGAAGACTCTAGGAGTCGAAACGTCGCGATTTGGGCACTTTATTGCTTGTCTTTTGGACTATTTCGTCGGAAAACGCAAGTATATTGCTGTATTTATTTTTGAAAAATAGTTTGTTACTAGCAGCCACTTTTCTTTTCGAGCACTGCTTCGACAGTCATTTCTTTTCTTGCTGCACTTACCTGTTTTGTTTTTGGTGTTTTATTTAATAAATTTTTGGCTTTTAGTACGGGCTCACAGTTTGATTATTTTTTTGACTTTGCTAAATAAGCCACTGCCATTATGGGCTACGGTGACTCGATGCAGTGGACGGAGGTCCGCTATGGGAGACGCAGGTCGGCGTTTCCGTGAGGGTGGTGGTTATGCTGGTTCGGGATCGGCTGCGGACGGGATCCCGTGGGATGGACAGTGCATTCCCGGTCGGTTGGAGGAGGGGACCGATTGCTAACATTATGCCTAACCCTAACCCTAACCCTAACCCCCTAACCCTAACCCTAACCCTAACCCTAACCCTAACCCTAACCCCAACCCTAACCCTAACCCTTTTTTTTATTTAATTTTATTATTATTCCCATTCCTCGGGTTTGTTTTTTACTCATTTAACCCTAACCCTAACCCTAGCCTACTAACCCTAACCCTAACCACTTAACCCTAAAAACCACATTTGCATGGGCTTATTGTATATTACATTATTTTTATGGATTTCGGGGCGTGGACCGGGATTTGCTGACAGAAACACTGACAAAAAATGTCTATATGTGTCTATTTATTTACATATCTCTTTGTTTTTTACATGACTGTCTGCTGCTCTTGTGGAGCCATTCTTGGACGTTTCTCTGTGGTTTGGAACATCTCCTGACGTCACCCGGCTGCTCCACTCCACTGTTACTCCGCCTGTGGAACACAAACACAAACACATACATGTCCTTTGTGTTATTTATTACATTGGGATTAATGGTGCCGGGGTGAACTGAGGTGTTTTCCTATTATTTTGTGGTGCTTATAATATGGGGATTAATGATGGTGGTGGTTTGAATGAATGCATTTTATTGCACTTGTAATGTTGGAATTAATTATGGTGGTGGTGTACACATATTTATTGTATTATAACTGAAATACTGGGGTTGATAATGGTGGTGGGTTGTGCACTTTGTTTTTTATGGTCTGTTTTGGGATGTGCCGCATATCCGGCCGGACACTTCTTGTTGGGACACGTTCCTACTCGGACGTTTACCGTGACACGCGTAAGTGCGTCAATGTTGACGGAAGTGGAACGAAGCGGCTCATTCATGCTCCGTCTGCTACAGAGAGAGACACGCATACACGGACTCTTCTCTGACTTCTAAAGTGTGCCTTCGCCTGATGAAGACCTCACCGGTCGAAACGTTACGTTTCTGGGGCACAAATCTTCACTTTGTGGTAGTGTTTTTTCCGTTGTTTTGGTGTTTGGGTGTTTTCATTTTATTTTCGTTGGACACTCGGCTGTCGTTCTGTTTTTTCGTACGCAGCCATTTTGTTTTTTATTTCTACTGCCACATGGTGTCTTTTCGTTGGTGTTAGTTTAAATAAATACTCTTTTTGTTCTAAGTTAAGTGCGGTTTCACGGATTCTTCTTCCACGTATTATTTTGTAATTATACAGTTATAATTTTTATGGATCCT